>CAMOHE010048055.1:0-45938 GCA_946598075.1 Artocarpus hirsutus
TTGTCATTACAACAATAATAGTAAACTTTACATAATTATTAATGTGTATAATAATTAACTATACACATTCAAAACATTGAAATTCTTGCATCCTTGAACTTGGTGTTCACCATTTTTAATATATGGTATGGAGCTCATGATCACTATTGATCTGGGTTTCTTTTACTGAACTGTTATCACATAGGAATTTCCACATAATCTTAGTAAGTTGAAAATTCTACTTTTGCCAATAACATCATCTTTTGGCTCATGTATAAAATTAATAAATCATAAACTCTTGGTTTAGCACATCAAATAATTATTTTTAATTATTTTAATGTACTATCATAACATTACATTGTTACATGTTTCATAAATAAAGCACATAATTTTGTGCATTCATAACATTATTTATCTCTAAGGTCTTACGGCTAGTAAAACCTTCAAATTTACGTACTAATAAACTTAAAACTCGTACTTTTTCAATTACTTAGATAAGTCATAAAGGAAAGCCCTTAATTAATCATAGTTATTAATGTTTGAATTTTTTGGGTCATTACAGCTAAGCTTGATTCTAAAGGAGGGACATGAGGAAATCGTTAGACCTAATTTTAAGTGGAATGATTTTGCTTCTCATACTCTCTCTGCCCTGAAAGATGGCAAATCTACTGAGACAAGATCTTTATACCCCATTGTCCCTTGTCCAAATGAATAGTGCCTTATCTAAGTTTTTGACCGTTTGAATGAGGCATATATGACAGTTCCTTCAGCAAATATCAGAAAGAAGAAAGCAAAACAAATAAATTAATCCTGGAACATGAATTGCAGCTGGTAGTGGTGGTCTGATTCTCCGTCCATCTGGGCTAAGGGAATTTGAAAAGATGGAATGCTAGCATAGAAAGATATGTATTTGTAGGTATGTTCCTTTATCATACTCTTTTCTCCTTCAATAAAACTTCCATCCTTACGAGAAAAGTGGGAAAACATACAAAGCTTGTGCTATAATGAAAAGCATGGATGCTCGATTACATTAAACTCTGAAAGTAAGTTCCCAGAAAACAAAAGCAAAAACAAAAAAGAGGACGAAAGAAGAAAAAAATACACACAACACTACTTTAGATAAACAAAATAGGCCAAGACTGGAAACTGTGTTCTCAGCTTAAAAGGGTCAACTATGAAAACAATATGGGCTGGATCTTCCAACTCTTTTTGGGAATTATTTCTTCGATTCTATAGATACCGCTCCTAATATTAAACACATTATCATTCAAAAAAAAGACCCATTTATGGAATTATTCGATTCTGCACAAGCTGAAATTAACAAGGCATGTTCTGATCTGTTTCCTTGTACGCTTACTCTACGTCTGAGAGGAAGCATTTGAAATGTTACTCCGTGGCTGAGAAGTTTGGCTTGAGGATGACTCGGTAAAGAAAATGACATTCTCCTGGTTGTCACCAAAAACTTGGAGCGACCTTGGAAGTGGCGGCAGATTCACATCCATCATTCCCTCGAGGATTTGAACTACTTGACTCATTGATGGCCTGTGAGCTTCATCATCTTGGATGCACCAACAAGCAACTCTACATACTCTTGCAAGCTCTTCCATGTCTGCATTCCTCTCCAACCTCATGTCTAATAGGCTCAACACATCGCCGCCTTCAATAATCACACTTGCAGCTAAAGAGGGGAAAAACTTCGCTTTCCCATCTTCTGATTGATCTGAGTTTCTCCTTCCCGATACAAATTCAAAAAGCATCATTCCATAGCTGAAAACATCAGCTTTGAATGTTATTGCCACACCTGCAATCCATTCTGGAGCCAGATAACCTCTTGTTCCTCTCATGGTCGTCAGCACCCGGCTAAAATCCCTTCCAATGAGTTTGGCTAACCCAAAATCTGCAACTTTTGGACAAAATTCAGCATCTAAAAGGATGTTTTCTGGCTTAATATCACAATGTATGATGCAGTCTCTGCACTTCTCGTGCAAATAAACCAACCCCCTTGCTGTACCCAAAGCAATTTTGTACCTTGTTCTCCAATCCAAGAGATTCGAGTTGTTTCCATGGAAAAGATGAGAATCAAGAGAGCCATTCGACATGTAATCATATACCAACAATTTTTTATTACCCTCAGAGCAGAACCCACGAAGCCGGACAAGATTTACGTGTTGGATTGTTCCAATTGTGCTGACTTCTGTCCGGAACTGCTTCTCTCCTTGGCTAACACTTTCGAGCTTCTTCACAGCTATTACAGTTGAGTCGGCTAGTGTCCCCTTGAACACCGAACCAAAGCCACCTCCACCCAATTTCTCTGAGAAGTTCTTCGTTGCATTCTGCAAAACTCTGTACCCAAATGCCACCAGTGAACCCTCCATTGCTTTTCCTGTTCCAATCGTTTTCCTTCTTCTAAAAATCAAAAACACAATTACAGCAAGTACAATTGCTACACCTCCAACTGATCCCACTACAACACCAATAATGGTTCCCTTATTATCTTTAGAACTACTACGAATCTCAGAAGCTGCTAGTCGAAGATAAAGAGTCTTTCCACTGCCGTCATCTGCTGTAAGTTGCTTAAGATTTAGGAGCTCTCCTAAGAAAATGGAACAACCACTGCTATCATAGGCATAAGCGGTGCAAGAACAGTTGCTAAGGCAGCTCGACTCACATTCTCCTGAACTCCATGCTTGTACAGACGTTTGATTTTCTGGTAACGACATGCTAGACATTGATAGAAATTTATCTCTCTCACCACTGACAACACTGTTGCTTACACACTGCAGTTCAGTTGTTCTCAAGCACCCATCAGAATAATCCTCCAAATCCCAATTACTTTGCACATTTGGCTTAAACCCCGTCAAACAACGACAGAAGGGCAACGAGTTCTCTGTGCAGCTTCCATACGCCCCGCAAAATGCATAAACCTCACATTGTTGTCTTGGTTGAGACCAAAACAAGCTCCATACATTGGTAGACAGCCAATTTAGCTGCTTAATCTGCCCCGAAACATGCATCACAAACCGAGATATTTGGATCGCAGAGGTATTATAAACCGAATAGGTAAAATAGCTTTCATTATTGTTCGAAACAAAGTCAAAGTCATAGATATAACTGCGCCTCATCTCGGGCACCAAGCTGAAAATCTCCCCATTCCAAGGTCCGCTAGTCCAATATTTGGTAGACATATTCCAGAGAATGATATAGGAGTTATCACTTATGTCTAGCTCAAGAGAGAAGAGGCCCGGGGCAGGGTCCTCCGAATTCTTCCACGAAGTAAGACGCTGGTGTTTTTTGGTAATATTGTTGTAAGAAATTTTACCACCAGGTAGCCATGTGTCAGCAGGATTATCAAAACTTTGCCATAAAGGTGTTGACGAATTGGATCCATCATTTAAGACAAGGTTTCCATTATCATGAAGAGCTGCTTGCACAGAAGCAGAGCCAGTGGAGTTCAAATCAGTGGACCAAATTGGGATTTTGGACTCATTGAAAAGAACTAAATTTCCATCTGAGATTTTCAGCTCTGAAGAAGATATATCTAAAACCGGCTTCTCCCTATTAGCCACCCAAACAACTGTCTGGGGAGTGACTTGTTTGTACCACATGCCTATATAGTAGCTTGAAGATTTTCCTGGTTTGAAGAATCCCAGCACAAAGACCCCACCTGCAGATTCAATGGTCTGGTTACCAGAGATGGATTCATTTGCAGAGATGGTATCAGCACCAAAAGAGAGATTGGTCTTGAGGACAAAGAACAGGAATAGAACAAGCATGAATCTTGGTCTGGTCTTGATATCCATGGCTGCAAATATTTTTGCAGATAAGATGGACAATATAAAGGAACTAGAAGTGTTAATTAATTACAATGAAATGGACTAGAGAAGAAGAAGAAGAGGATGAAGAGAAGGGGAAGAAGATAAGTCTTCGAAGACAACTAGTTGCTCAGGTCATTGTCCCCTGATATCGATAAGCCTTTTTGCACTGCCAAGTTACAACAACACCCCTTGGTGTCAATTTGGCTGCTTTTTCAGCAATATATACATATATGTATGCAACCTTATAATGATGGATTTTTTTTGTGGCATTCTGGTAATCTAAACTATTGTTGTGCAAGGCAACATTAAAATCTGACATGAACTTAGATTAGCTGGCACCTTTATGTTTGTCTTTTCTTTCTTTTCTAGTTAAAAATCCCATGATTGAACGATGGCGTTTTGATCTTAACGGCCTAAAACATGTATAAATTTTTTCATTTTCACCCAACTGGAGGAGAAAAGTTTTGGTCTATGTCTAACCACGTGATGCTGAAATTTCCCCTCTTCTTCTTTTGTTTTTTTGTGGGCTTTTTTTTTTAAGCTTAGCTACGACTGCCTGCCGCAATTGACAAGCTCAACATCCTCCTCCATTAATGAACAGTTCATATATGTGTGTGAATGATTTTTCTTTTGGAGTATTGCCTTGGTTACGTATCAGAACATCTGCTTGCAATCACAGCCATTCACTTTTGCCAGTATTTCTTACCATGCAAACATCCTACAAGATATTATTCAGAAACATTTGTAAAATTAAACTAATCAAACAAAATGACTTTTCAAAGATTTTAATTTACAAAATAACTTTACAACGATCTCATACAACCTCAAAACGACTTCGCACGAACTCAAAACGATCCTACGCGATCATATGGTCATGCAATGTAAATATATATATATAAATATATCTATATATATTGCTAATTTGCATTTCAAAGTAGTGATTTTAACAAATTCTCTGATTATTCGTGCTACAACAATATTTTCTCCCATAGGAAATGGACGCTGTGTGGCTGTGGCCCCCAAACTCTTACTTTTATTTTTCCCTTTCCTTTGTTCTTTCCTCTGGATTTTGGCAACAAAGAACTTACAGCAAAAAGGATGGGCAAAGATACTTCAAAAAAATTAAAAAAAAAAAAAGGGGCAAAGAAATGTCAATACGCGAGCCAACCCACAAAATCATCTGTTCACATGTCAATCCTCTTATCTGGGAAAATCTTTTTCGATATTTTTTCTACTTTTGGAGCTGATCATGGACCGTGGGTCCACACGAAAACAACCTAAACCGTAGATTTGCTGTCGGCGATAAATATTCACAACCATCTTTAGTATATGTTTACAGGTTGTCCATAACCTTGCTCATAAAGCCTGCGAGTTGGAAATAGAAGGCTTGGATGGACTTATCAACGCCTTAGAATAAAACTCATTGTCCGATTGGTTTACCAAGACTCCACCCACCAACAAAAACCAAAAAAAAAAGGGAAAGACTACCAGATGCCCAATGTATCTAGATTGTTTTTATCCCCTCTCAAGTCAAGCTATTCAAAAATCGGCGATGAAACAACAATAACTCATTGTAAGCACCAACAAAGGACTAATCTAGACAACTAACAGAAAAACAAAAAACAAAAAAAAACAAAAACAAAAACAAAAAAAAAAAACTTGATTTTAGCACACCAAAAGTAACACGTGGGTGAAAAATAAAATGCAACTGTTTAAAATAGCCTACATTTGGACAGGATGCCTAGCAGAGGAAACAGTGACAAGAAGTCAAGCCCCAGAACCTTTTGCTAAGAGTATGTTATGTTCTTCCTAGTTATAACCAGACAGTTTATGGCTGAAAAGCATATAATTGCTATTACAGGCCTTACACAACAAACCTTTATTTTAAGCACCCGTGAAATGTGAAGCAAAAGATCTTCTTTTCCCAAAGAATCAATCCCAATGATGACATCATAGTCAGGATGAGAGGCAATTATATCAACGATCTGTAAACACCCATCAAGATAATTGGTAAGAATAACCTATACTTCAAAGCATTGATCCTTCAAGCTTTGTGAAAGCTCTGAGATTTCTACAATCTTGGATATCAAGCCAATTTTTAACTTCGACATTTTTGGTATGACATGAGAGCAGACATTTTTAAAACCATAAGTTTTTAAATTACAATTCAATCTGCCTCCCCTTGATCCATTTTAGTAAAATACAGTCCCAACAATCAAAAGAATTTGATTGTATAGACCTAAAAGTTTATACCAGCATTGATAGAGAGTGAAACCATATAGTTTGAATAAGCTAAGAATAGCCAATGTTATACCAAGTTGAGAAGCTGCAAGCATAGGATTTTGTTGAACCTTGACTTTCAAGTGTATAAGAATTTAACAAGCCTTTAGTAACTAGTCTACACAACCCCTGTGAGAAACAGAAAGGTGCACCTGCTGAGCGGCAAATTCTCGAGGTGGGAAATCATAAGACGGATTGCAGTATGTATTATCCAAGTAAAGTATGTCAACTGCACCACCATTAAGAGCATTGAGGAGTGTTTTCTGCACAAGATTTGCCCTCTCACTATTCATTTCCCACCGGAAATCACCAGTGTACAGAGCAAACAGCCAAAGTCTCCGTGAAACAAGAACATAACAGCACCTGCTTATGGACACAATATAATTCACCCATACAACTTGTAGAGCTTATTATCCTAGTAATTATGTGAGATACACCTTAATTTCAAGTCAGCTTAGTATAGTAACTACAAACTGTGTAATTGTCTCGCACATTTTGTAGAACATATCATAGTAAATTAGATCATTTATAATCCTGAATTTTTTTTTTCAGTATTGACAACCAAATTATCTTCTGCGAACATGAACTAAACAGCTGGCGAGCAATTCAATCGTAGTAATTACATCGGATCTAGTCCAGTAATCCTTACTTTTCACTGATGACATTCAAACTGTTTTTGACGCTTAAAGCAGACAGTTGAAGAGCAATCCAATTATACATCTTAATCGGGGTGATTCATAATCATCTCACGCAATTAATAGATGTCATCTCAGTAATCACATCAGATCTGATCCTTATTTTTCACAAACCACAATCAATTTGCTCTTAGACGAATTTAGGCAAACTGTTGGTGAGCGATCCGAAACGAGGAACATACCAAGACAATGGTGAGCGTCGATGGCCATGAAACGGAGGACGGTCTTGGAACCGGTGGAAGGAGAGAGGAGAGAGAGGGAGTGCCAGGAGCCGACGGAGATGATGCGAAGCAAGGAGAGGTTGAAATCGGGGAATTTGAAGGGGAAGAGCTTGGCGGTTAGGCAGGAGCAGAAGACGGGCCCTTGGCCCAGGAAGAAGAGAGGCCGTTGGTGTGGTCGGAGTGAAGGTGAGTCAGGAAATAGGCCTGGCTCTCGCCGGACCACCGGTCCACCGATATCAGACCCTTCTCCATGGCGGAGCGAGCGATGGTTCAGGACGACATGGAGTGGAGGTGGAGGGAGAATTTTGAAATTTTGGGAGATTTAAACCGTCCGGGAGAGGAGAGAAGTACATTCTATTATTTTGGCGCGGAAATTTGTTGCTGGATAATTTAGATCAAATTGCAGCACAAAAATTAATTAATTAATAAAACTTTTTTTTGAAGGGAATAATTAATTAAACTA
Source organism: Artocarpus hirsutus (assembly GCA_946598075.1). Classification (NCBI taxonomy): domain Eukaryota; kingdom Viridiplantae; phylum Streptophyta; class Magnoliopsida; order Rosales; family Moraceae; genus Artocarpus; species Artocarpus hirsutus. The sequence continues at coordinate 7,454 of CAMOHE010048055.1, forward strand.
GATTACGTTAAACTTATTCGGTGAATTTTGTTTGTAATATTAAAAAAAAGTTATTAACACTAATAGCCTCTAAAATTTAGGTTTCTTTTCACTTTGTTTTTTAAAATTTAAAATTCATCATTTTGTCTCTTGAATTTTTAAACTCTCTATATTACTCCCAGAACTTTAAAAATTATAACTCTGTCTCATAAACTTTCAAAATTTTTCACTTTATCCCTTGAACCTTTAATTTTTTGTTCAAATAGACGATGCTAAGCTCAGTGATTTTGCTTATTTGAACGAAAAATCAAAGGTTTAAGGTTTAAAGTGAGGTGTTTTAAAAGTTTAAAGGGTAAAGTGGTAATTTAAAAAGTTCAAGAAACAAAGTGAATAGTTTTGAACGTTGCAAAGTGACAATTTTTAAAGTTTAAAAATAAAGTAGAAATGACCTCAAAATTTAAGGACTGTTAGTGTTAACAATAATAATAAATAAAACAACACTAACCTTATGTTTTTTACATTGATGAGACACGCTTTTATAGCCATTAAACTAGATCTGAAGGTGTCAAAAATAAGTTAAATACCTAATACATAAGAGGAAAGTTACATCTGATAACAATCTTTACATAGTCAAATAATTAGAAAAAGTAAATGAACATTACTAAGAAAAACTCCGGCAACCCGTCAGAGGCTGTCTCGATCGACAGTCGAAAGAGGGGGTAGCAACCTACGGAGGAAGAAGGGCGGCGACCTTTGTTGTGTGATTGGTTGCAATGAACGTGTCACGATCCACATCACAATGGGTCGTATGACTTGCATCATAATCGTGATCCAAGTCTCGAGCTTCATTATGGTGGGATTGTGCTCTTAGTTATTACCTTTGTCACGACGATTCGAGAGGTGTTGAGACGTTTGTCATGATTATCCTGGGCTGCTAAGGGCAACTCCCACCCTCCGAGACCCAAGTATTTTCAAATGGCCGCGATAGACCATATAAAAGTCTAGTAGCTTTTTTTATTGGATTTTTAAATTTTTTAGTTTTTGATAAATTTTGTGTGAATTGGGCTCATCTAACTTGCAAATAAAATTGTGTGCTTTTTACCATTGAATACAGTTTTGATGGACAAAATACATGGCCCGTTGACAAAGAAAATTAGCCTCTTTCATTGTAGTTTTTCCCAAAAAAGAGGAGAAAGAAAATTATCTGAGAACCTTTTTTTTTGTTATCTTTATTATAAAAGTTTTCTAAACTCCATTTTTATTTTTTATTTTGTTACTTTAGGGTACCAATAGAAGCTTTTAATGTTGAACGATAAAAAGGGAAAAAAAAATCGGTATCGACTATAAGGTAGGGTGTGGGAGCAGTGTAACAGTGATAATTGAAAGCAGGGTGCGGGGGCGTAGGAAAGCATTGGTAATCATTGAGGACCCGAGAGCACATGAAAGGGACGACAATCGTTAGGTGATTAGAGTGCTCTCATTTGCATGCACGGAGCCAGCATAGAAAGCCTATACTCGGGGTTTTTTTCTCAAGTGTTATATATGGATGTATGTAATTTCACATTGCATTTTACAAATAGCTCTCACTGAACAATAGACCCTAAATTTTAAAACCCACTCCCAATCGATATTAACACTCGATCTTATTTAATAGCCCAATAAAGTGGACCCAATACATGTTTAAGTCCCTTATTTAATTAAAAAAACAAATTAAAAAATAGAAAAAGAGGAAAATAGTCCAAAAAAAATATGAATATTTACCAAAATATGTCCACATGTTGAATATATGTAACAATCTATCACACCTCTCTTTCTCCTTCCATATTTCTCTTCCTCTCTCACCTTTTCTTGTCAATGATGGTGCCATGCAACAGACCACTGAAGAGCAGCTAAGGTCGAGGATGAGCCATGTCGGTGTCTGTCAGTTCGCGGTAGGAACAGAGCTTAAGGACAAGCCAACGATCACTGATACTCAAAAATCAAGTCGCATGAGGCTGTTAGAGTTGCCGAGTGCAGGCGTCGGAGTCACACAAGGAGCGGCTTTGTCGCCATAGTTGGTGAGGGAAGTGAGCGTCAGAGTTGCGTGAGGAGCAAGAGTCAAAGTCGCGCAAGGTCGTCTGAGTTACGCGGGGAGCATCGTCATTGCAGGAGTTGCACGAGGTCACCGCACATCGTACAGGGAGCAACATCATTGCTGGAGTCATCACCGGAGCTGGGAGAGAGAAAAGGAAAAGATAGGAGGAGAGGAGAGAAAGTATGTGCTAGGGTTTTTGGTTTTTGGGTAGATGATAAAGATGTGGTCCTTTGAACATGGTTAAACAATATACTTATATCAATATGTTGGAATTAAAATATGAAACGCAGTGGAAGGAACGGATCGTTGATAAACAAAAATTTTCTAAAAACTTTGTTCATCAAGAATAGACATATAATTTTAATTAATAATAGAAAGCTTTAAAAATTTTACTAACCTTTTGAAAACTATCAGGGTATCCTAGCTTTCCTCTTTGACACCACGATCTTCCAATCCAGGCCTCCACACCAATCGAAAGACGAGTGGGTGTCAAACTGCAAGAATGAATTTTCCTTACACTTTTCTGAATCTGCTATGTACTCAACACATGAGATAACAGACCTTTTTTTCAGAAAAAAAACTCTCAGTTTTTCTCTTTAAGTATTGTGCAAAAGTTATGTGAATAAAAAAACTCTTGAGATAAGAGTTATCTCTCCCTTTTTATATCTGAGCCATTAGTAATTTTTCAGTTAATTTTTAATTTAAAATAACCACCATATCAGATATATGAAGAAATGATATATTTTGCATGATGCTTACTTTTTCATTTCTCTTTTTTTTTTTTTCAAATCAAGATTTGACATACACACGCGCGCGCGCGCGCAGACGCACGCTAAGTTAAGTTACCCTTTTTTTTTTCTTAACGAATCAGTGGTAACTGATTTAATATATATAAAAAAATAAAAATGTAAATGATTGTTTACATAATGAGGGTATAAATATATATATATATATATTAATAAATAATAAAATCTAATATATATATTAAAAATTCAAAAATAAATCATATTTATTTAAGAATAGATTTTAAAATTATATTTAAATAATTAATTAACTAATACTCAGTTAAATGTGACAACATTTATCATATTATATTATGTGTTACAGAGAACATTTTTCTGTGTCACATTAATAATTTAAGTGCGAAATAATTAATTAAGAATTCAATAATTTCAAACTAAATATGTATAATTTATTTTATGCATAAATCCAATATAGTGTTATAGAGGTGATATTGGGAACCTATGGACCTACAACCCAAGCTCCAATTAATTAAACTCTTTGATTAATGTGTCAAATTTATTAGTTTCAGTGTTATTCCACTAAAAACCTGAAACTGAACTCTTGATATTATAGTAGAATTACTCAAAGAAAATAAACGAGTAGTTCATTGATATAATCATTTCATATAAGTCAGTCCTCCATAAATAGTTCATAATAAAAGCTAGGCTCAATTTCCGTTTACCTCTTTTATTATATCTTTATCCTTGAGTTCCAATAATCCTCTAATGAACAGTTAATTCATAATCTTATTATGAACGACTGTTCTACTTTTCAAACCTTGAATTATCACTCAAGAGAAATATTTTCTAACTTCCATAAAGAAGGAATGGATTCCATATCTGTATAATATCATTCCTAGCCATTTATTACATTATATTTCCAATATGCTAAGTTATGATCTGTATTAAAACAAATCTTACCAAACAAATTAAAAAACATAATGTCATAAACAATAGTCTAATAAATACACAGGATTAAGACCGTCAAATATATGATCATCATAGTGATAAATTTAAATACTCTATTTCTAACGGATGATTATTAGAGATTTATAATTTATCTGGTCCAGTCTTATATAATCTCATTACATAAAGTACTTAAATCCAATGTTTCTACATTAATAGTCCGAATAATGACTATTTCATTCTAAATGAGATTGGACCATACTTGTAATATTTAATTAAAGATCCCAAACTTTAATTAATTATTACGGACTATTTAAATTATTATCTATAAATTTTATCCCTAAGCATATAACACTTATATGCTAAATTTATAGTCACATAAATGATCATGGGATTTTTTTGATGTTTATAAAAGTATTCATAATACATATAAGCAACCAAAATAATTATAAATATCACTTTATTTATTTATTAACAATATGTATAATATTATAGCTTTTATGGCTCTAAACCTAACACAATGGACTTGGAAAAAGGGGGAAATCTTACTATCAAAAGTACTGTTTACGAGATAAATATAAATGGCTATCGTAAAGGAGCTCTTTATTAATGGTTAGCAGGAAAATAAAAAATATAAAAGAACGAGCTTTTTATGTAAATACGAATAACAATCATATGATCCGCTAAATTACTCAAGACTACTATGAAAATTATTACAAATAAATTTAAACTACGAATAAAGATATTGAATATATACATAATTAACATTCTTCATGAATAGCTTCTATGATTAGTTACGCTGTTGCAAAAAGTAACTCATTAATATTGAAATTGAAAATAGGGTTATTTATCTTTTTTATACCATATATTTTAGATTTATTTAAATAATATACCTTTGGTTTTTTATTTTATCAAATTTATATCTTCAAATTAGATTTAATATATAAATTTATACCTTTGTTTAATCAATTTTCAATTTTGACTTAAAAAATTACCCAAAATACCTTAAATTAAAGAGAAGATAACTTTAAAAACTAAAAAAAAAAAAAACTTTATACTAAAGTTTGTGCCTTTAAAAATAGGTGTTTTATGTGTTCTATTTTTGTTTTTTTATTTGAAAGTTATTTTTTTTTATCTTTTACTTAATGATATTTGGGTCATTTTAGAGGTCAAAATCATCTATTGATTGAAATAAGATATAGATTTGTGTATTAAATCTAATATGAAGACATATATTCGATGCGATCGAAAAACCGAAGATATAATTTTTAAATTAACCTAAAACAGAGGGTATAAAAGATAAATATCCCTTGAAAATAATTACCTATAACCGTGTTTCTTTTTAACGACAACCTAGGAGTTGCTTGCAAATGCAACCGTGCAACTAGAATTCAACTAAGTTCTAAGAACTTGTGCATACATTTTTTTTTTAACAAAACAATAACATGTTGATAATTGAGGGAAGATTATAAAGAAAATTTTCGCTAAAATTTCCAAATATTTGAAGATTCTGAAATATCTTCTGATGTAAAAGTTTTATGTAAAAATTCTGTAAAAATATGGGTAAATATATAAAAACATTGTCTGAAACGTAAAATTTTAGTGAGTTTCCAGTGTAGTTTGTACAAGTGATCTGGTGACTACCCTTTTAACTAGAATGAGTTCTCTTAAATGAAAAATGTGTACAAAAGAAAGAAAAGAGAACAAAGAAAAAAAGCACTTTCAATACGACTTCTCGTGTTTATTATTAATATATCTTGATTTTGGTAGCCATGACTTTTATGGAATTATTAATCCTTCCGATTTAAATATACCACTACCATATTAGGCAAATCATAAGGACAATTCGTAATTTCTTTTTTATGAAAATACACTGTGAAAAGATTCAACAAACATATTAATCCTACTCAAATAATATGTCATAACACTAAAATTAGTCAAATTAAGATGAAATCTAAACCAAATTTAAGCGTAATAGGACTTACCTTGGACATTGACATGCCTAACATATATTTAGTGTGTTTGACAACTTAGTTTCATCTTATTAGTTTCAACTGCTACCGTATAAAACTTTCATAAGTTACAATTTGAAGCAAAAAAAAGCTACAGTATAATGATATCATATGGTACAATAATTTGATTTTAACTTATTAATTCCAATTATGTTGTCAAACACTTTAATTAGTTTCTAGTGTGTAAATTGTAAAACTTGTTTATTTATGTCTCTGACTATCTTCTAAAATTTATTCTATCCTAAAACATTATAAATCTATTTCAAAAAATTAGGGGTATATTAGTGTTTTTAATTTGATTGTCATCTTCATTTGTAGCATTATATAGGTTTTTTTTTTTAATGTAGCACCAAAAAAGTATAGCAAACAACACAAATATCTTAAAACAATTCCCTAGTTCTCGATAAATTCCATATTGATTTTTTTTTAATTTTCTTAAACTAGAATATAGATATTTTTATCCTTGACAAATGGACAATCAAAGCTATCACCATGACACTTAGCATTCCGACAACGTTATCCATGCCTTGTTCCTAGACCTCACCATGTCGGCACTAACAATCATGCTCGACTTTGAGTTGCCTTCTCAGCCGTTCATTACTCCTAGTTTGGTCAATTTTAGCTAGCGTCGCTTTCCTTTTACTTATAGCTGGCAATCCACGTTTTCTCATTTTAGTTGGAAACTTTTGTAGATGTAGACATCACGTTAGGACATGGCAATTCACTCGTATAAGCTGTTCATTTCGGTTTTCTCTTCCCTTCAAGTTTATTTCCCATGAAATAAACAAAAGTATTTCCTTATCCTTTTAAACAGGGGTCACCACCACTCACCACGGGAGTAAAAGAACACCACGCATAGGAAAAATGATTGTTGCCTGTACAACACCGTAATCAAGAGAAGGTGAGCCTATTTTATGGAGTTCATGTTTAAACCCGTATTCTATTTATATATAATGTTCCACATCGCGGTACCTTATAATTTTTTTCTTATACGTATAGAAGCAGAGTGTTCAGTCAAGCAGCCGTGCAGTTTAACACATATAACGTTTTTCATACAAACTTGTATAGCATGTTTAGCACACCAGTTCGAACTCATCACTTCGACTGTTTATAGTGTAAAATTCTCAATATCTACAATGTAAAGTAAAAATATTTATAATATAAAACTCTCATATGATGCAATACTTGACTCACATATACTTTCAATTCACGTTAGTTTGCCAAACATGCTGGTAATTTTTTTGTACAACATAACAACACTATAGCTAGGAGGCGGCCCTCTAGGCCCAATGGCTCATTGTTTTTTTGGAATAAATTTTTTACGCTTTTGTATTTATTTTGCCCCTTAAAATATTCTATTTTGCCTCCTTAAGATATTCAAAGTTACACTGATGATAGAAAGCCATGAAAACTTTAATTATGTCCCAAGTTTTGACTTCTAAATATACTTATATTTTAAAACATTGTAGTTTAACAAAGAAGTTTTTGAAAATTTTTAATTATATCTATTTTGTCTTTTTAAATATACTCATTCAAAATTAAAATCTTAAATAAATTAAAAATCAATGATACTTCTATATAATCGTATAATTTTTTACTCTAAACTTTAAAAAGTGAATTATATATTGTAAGTTTCCATAAATAGAACAAAAATTAAAAAAAATGCAAAGTTAGTTTATAAAATACTATTGTATTATAATTTTCATCAAATTTTCATTTCACTATGCCCCTTGAAAAACTTTCCAGACTCTATTCTGAGTAAAGCAAATTAAAGATAACAAGACGATGTATAAAATTTTATTTAATGTTATACTTAAATAAATTAAATATTATATGAACTTACAAACAATACTATAACGGAAAATAAAAAAAAAAAAAAGTGTTACAGGTATCGGATAAGATCGATTCAGTTATTTGGTTTAGTTCATCAATGTCACCGATTTTCCTTGCAAAACATTTTTGTGTTGTTGCTTTTTCTCCTTACTGAAAGGGTGAAACCCCACTTTGATGTTGACTTTTTGTTTGTAGCGAAGCTTTGATGTGGACTTGATCCTGTGCTTTTGGGTGAAACGATAAAAGGCGTTGAGTCAAGTCTTGGGACAAATGCTAGGGCAATTTATCACTTTAGATCGCTGGCCTTTTTATTAAAAAATAATAAATAAAAACTGTTGTGTCGCTGATATTTTTGAGACGATAGTTAAAATTATTAATTTTATATTATAATAAATTTTTTTTATCATAATATATAAAAATCTTATTTTTTTAACTAAAAAATTAATTAGAACCAACTTTATGCATCAAGCTATACAAATAAACCATAGACCAATTGTAAGATTAGTGAAACAGGAAAAAAAAAGAAGGAAAAGCTGAAAAATAATAACAAAATTACGGTACAAAAGTTGTCAACTATCTTTGCTTTCGTTGTCAACAAAAATAGAGAAAATAAAAATAAATAAATAAAAGAAAATCTGTCCTTTTTATCACTGTTACCTTTCAATCCCTATTTTTGGATTCTAAAACAAAGATTAAAGCGAGCGCTATATGTATATAATGAACTCAAGTCTATACAATATGTGACTTGTAAAGGTCGAATTTACAGTGTTACCCTTGAGTTATCTCATATTCTGCCACCAATAGTAAAGTAAGTTACTCCGGCCACCCTATGTGAGTGTTTATACATAAAATAAGGTGAGATGACAGTTGAATTTGGGAGTAGTTAAATGTGATCATGTTTCGTACAAATGTTAAATAACGTGAAAAACTAATGAGGTGTTTCGAAGAGTGATGGGAACCAGTGGTTAGAATTACTTTTATTGTAGTATGTGAGAGCTTTATACTGTAGTAATTTTTTTTATTGTTACTGTAACATATTAAAGCTTTATACTGTTTATAACTGAGTTTGTGGTGGGAACCACACCGAGCCAAACAAGGGGTAAGACAAAAAGATTGTTATTAATTTTATATCTCATTTTTATTCATAGCCATAAGAAAGAGTTAAAATCTTTCATCTTTTTCAAGAACCCTTGCCGATGGAGTATTATTTTTTATCATAAGAGTTGATCAAAATCATTTTATTGCATACATAACAGTTGAAATAAAAATACTTATTGATAAATTATTTTTTTAATATCATCAAAAAAATCTCTTTTTATATATATTTCTTAAAACAGTTAGATATAGTCTTTTTTTTTTTTTTTTTTGTTCCTAACAAGTTTGAAGGTGGAAAGAAGTTAGGGGTATCCTATAACTCGTGAAAAGCGTGGCTTAGGCAGCGGCCCCGCATTTTTAGGCAGACAACAGTTAAAGGCGCCTGTAAACTGTAATTAACCGTAGCAAGAGTTTGCCGTTTATGGAACCCAAAACCAAAACATCAGAAACGAAAACTTGAAATTTAGATTTTATTTGGTATTATTTTTAAAAAAAATAAAAATATTATTATTTTAAAAAATAAAAGTTTTTTAAAAATTGTATTAAAACTATTTTTAAAAATTTTAGTTCAAAAAAAAGTACAAAAAGCTTTTTAAAAATTTTAAAAATAAATACAAACGAGGCTTAGCTTTTAACTGTCAAACGATGTACTTTCTCCTCCCACATTTTCCTTCTCCTCCTTTTTATTATTATTATTATTATTATTTATTCCTTTCTCCGGTCAAAGACCGCCTCTTGGTCCAATCCGCAACAAACTTCTTCCCCGCCCTTCCCTCCGCCCTTTAGCCTCTTGTTTTGACCCCGTAATCTCTCTCTCTCATAAAAAGCCTCACCAATTCCGAGGCCTTTTTCCGTAATTTCGCCGATCTCCGTTAACCATGAACCCGCCACAACCGCCGTCGTCTCATCCCGAACCGGACCGTCCGGTTCCGACAACCGCCCACATCCCACCGCCTTCCCCATCGCGGCTTATCCTGGCGACGGCCACCTCCGGCGCTTCCCAGCGGAGGATCGCGATCGCCGTCGACCTGAGCGACGAGAGCGCCTACGCCGTCCAATGGGCCATCCAGAACTACCTCCGTCCCGGAGACGCCGTGATCCTCCTCCACGTGCGCCCCACGAGCGTCCTCTACGGCGCCGATTGGGGCTCCGTCGACCTCAACCTCGGCAGCGGCGGCAGCAGCCACGCCGTCTCGGCGGAGGAGTCGCAGCGGAAGAAGCTGGAGGACGATTTCGACGCCTTCACGACGACTAAGGCCGAGGCCCTTGCGCAGCCCCTTGTGGAGGCACAAATCCCGTTCAAAATCCACATCGTGAAGGACCACGACATGAAGGAGAGGCTTTGCCTGGAGGTGGAGAGGCTAGGGCTGAGCGCCGTCATCATGGGGAGCCGAGGATTTGGGGCTACTGCCAAGCGGATGTCCAAGGGGAGGCTAGGGAGTGTTAGCGACTACTGCGTCCACCATTGCGTTTGTCCGGTGGTGGTTGTGAGGTTTCCGGACGCGAAGGACGATGCTTGTGACGGCGATGTTGATGGCGTTGGTGGTGGTTCGGCGGCGGTTCAGCAGGTTGACCTGCATCCTGTGCCGGAGGAAGACCAGGAATACCACGATGCTTCAGATGAGCCCAAAGGTAAAGCTCTCTATGATATTTGTGATGAACTGCTTTCGTTGAAACAAGACAAAAGCTATGAATTCCTTCAATTCAAGGATGTAGTTTATGAGGGAAAACGGGGGAATAAAAAGGAATAGAATTTTGTGGACGAGATTGCAAATGAAGTTCGTCGTTTTTTTGATCGTTTTGGTTTCGGAAAATTCATATACAGAATGTGAAATCCGGACTTGTTTTGTTGAGTTGGCTATGACATTGAAGATGGAAACTTTAAAATAACTTTAAAACAGTTCAACAAAACTGCAAAATTTCGTGCCTTTTTAATTCCGATGAGAGAAGTTATGCTAGCATGTGATCATGATCGGTGATATTTCTACAGCAGTTCTACATGGAATGGAAATACGGGTTTTAGAGAAGTTAGTTTTTCATGGCTACATGTTTCAGAGTTTCGTCCAGCGATATTCACCTTGTATGCCAATTTTCATTTGACTATTCTGGTTTACTTATCTGATAGACGTATAGCGCCCAACAACGGATGAGAATTAAGCGTTCAAAACGAGGCACTAAGGTGTTTATACATCATGACCAACTTGTATCTCTCTTCTGTGCCTGCAGATGTATAACAATTGTTCGATCGGAGTTGCAAGATTTCTCCTGATTTCAGGTAACAAAATGAATGAATTGGCTGCTCTTATTTTCTCGTAATGGGTTAAGTTTATTTACCTTTTGTAGGGGTGAGGACGAATCTTGTCTAGGCTGCTAAATTTAGGTTTTCTAAACGCCTTAAGATGTCATCTATTTGGGTTACTGTGTTTTTCACAACAAAAACTACAGAACTTGTGCATGGTATTTTTAGAAATCTTGGCCGCAAGGTGTTGTTTTTGTGTACTTGTTTTCTAGCAAAGATGTCCTTTTCAATTTCATCTAGTTTTTATTGATTTATTTTTCCTAATTACTAATGTGTAATATCGTTCCGTCCTGATGTTGGAGTTATTTGGAAAAATCAACACTGAATGGCTTTGTCTTTTTTTATTTTTTTCACTGCAGAAACTGACCAAGGCAACCGGGAAAAAAGTCACAACCTTACAGGGTTGCAAAGTGCCATGAACTGTGGGATTTTCGTGTCGACACTTGTATTTCTGCCTTGTAAAAAGAAATGAACTGTGACCAATTACCGTGTATTTTTTCCTTCTCAACTGCCTTTTACGGACCTGACGTGTTGATGAAATTTATTGTTTGTGTATAAAATCACTCTATGTTTGCGGCTCATAGCTTACTAGCAACGCTGGTCTGTTGTTTTACTTGTATTTGAACCAATTTCTTTCTTTCAAGTGCTTTAGAGTTTTTTTTTTTTTTTTTGTTAATTTGAGAATAAGGATTAAAATTTGAAACTCTGGCCATTTGGAAAAACAGTTCTAATCATCAATGAAAGCTCTCACATGCTATAATTTCAAACTAAAACTATTAGTTTCAACCGTTCTTTCAAACGGAAGCTATATGTCATGATGAAATACCGCTAAGCCATGATTACAAACACAACTGCAAAACACCGGGGAGATGCAGTTTTTCCGCCCTCTTTTGAAGGGCTCTGGGCTTTGCAGACAATTCAAATTACCTAACGAACGCAGATGCAAGATAACGATTAATAATAGCATCAGTCCATATTATTAACTGAAAGACACACAAGAAAAGAAACTGGGCAGCTGCAAATCAAGTTCAAGACTGTTAATACTGACAGCACAGAAGTTCAAGATGGTAAATAAGAGAAACGTAATTCAAACAAACCCACAAGCAAGCACCAAATAAGAAGGAATACTCTAAAAGCACGAGAAAACCCATCTCAAAGAGCTCCCAAAGTCCCCTCACTTCTACTCCTGCGCATTGAGAGGTCTGGCCTGAAGTTCAGAATTTTGCTGCCAAAATCAACATAATGATGCCCATTATGAGATGGAGCTTTACTCCCAGTCGGAGGCAGGCGGCTATGCCTGCCCTTTGAGTGCTTTGGAGACAATGCTGCTTGACTTCCACGACCATGAGCTGTTGAAGACGATGGCCTCTGAGAAGTAAGAATGTGGCTGCCTTTCCTAGTAGCCTTATGATCTGGTCTGAGGCCACGATCAAACTGGTGCGAACTGATGCCTAGCCGAACTGATCTATCCGCAAAATCCTTCAAATTACTGGCTTTCATTGGTTGTCTGTTGAAGTAAGCCAAATGGGGAAGAAGGCCCTGAAGATATTTCTTCAGCTGGTCATCACCAACATTCTTTTGTGCTGGGTTACCTTCCAAGCTGATGGCCTGCAGGGAATTGTAGTTGGCTGCAAGTTGGCCAAGACATTTAGCAGTTGAGATTTTGTTGAAACGTAAATCCAGCATGGTCAGTTTCAATAGGCGGTGTAGACCCTCAACCTCGCTGATTTTGTTTCCGGCTAAGTACAACTCCTTCAGAGAGGAACAAGAAGCTAGGCCTTCAAACGTAAAAGTATAATGCACAACCATCAGTGTCAAGAATTGTTAAATAAAGTTTTCAAGCTAGATTAATTTTAACAACATCGAGATATGGATATACAGCATAAAGAAACAAATAAAAAGAAAGTTAGCAACTCTCTAGGTTATAACCAAACTTTTGCATACCATGTCCAATTCTCAAAATCCGGTTGTAGCTCAGGTCTAGCACACGAAGTCTTGTGAGTTCACGCAACCCCTCTATAGTTGAAATATTGTTTTTTGATAGATTCAAGGTATGAAGTCCTCGTGGAAGAGCACCGGCCGTTATTCTCACTGAAACGAGAAATCAAAAACAGAACAGTAATCAGAAAGCAGAAGTGAAAACCTATTTTCAGTGCTACCACACCATCATATAACAATTATGGAACCACTCCTCACTATAACCCCAATCATGAATAAATAAATAAACAAAGAAAAGGAGAAAATTAGAGAAATGTAAATTAGAAACCAACAGATCAAGCTGCCAGGGATTCAGACCTATTGCATTTCCTGATAGATTGAGCACCCTCAGACTTACAAATGCACTAAGAAACGGGATCACAACCAAGCCATGATTAGCCAGCTGCACTGTGGTAGCAGATGCCCCCAAGGACGATATATACCTTTTTGCAGCTTCCATGCCAGGAGTGACTTTATCTTCCATCTTTGCAGCAGCCAATCCATTGAAAGTACGGGAATCTCTCTTCATGTTATCATTGCAATCTAATGAATCATTTGTTTCTTCCAACGGGCTGCAGTGCTGTAGATCATTAACCCACTCCTCAGTACGCTTAATCTTAAAATCCTTGTTTGGCAATTCATCCCACTGGTGAGGCCCTTCTTCTGGGAAGGTTTTCACTGTGTCGACCTTGTCCACAACTGGCATGATCCAGTCCTTTGCTAAACCAGAATAGTTGCAGGCCTCATAATTATCATCCACATAATTTTCACAGGTACCTTTCTCAGCTTTACTGATATTATCATCTCCTACTAGTCCTCCCATTGATTGTTTATCGACCTCATGAATGGTAATATCCTTCCACCTCATGTCTGGAACAAGCAGATCTTCAGAGGACCTTGAACGTGGACCAAAATGCGCACGACGTGTTGAAATAGGTGTAAAAGCACCAAGGTTGGGTAAAGAACATGATTTTACAACCCCACGTGGAGTACGTAGACCCTGGTCACTACACTCACAAGCCAACTCAACAGATACTGGAGAATTAGAATTGTCCTGTTCCTTTTCAGAATGTGGTTGATCCCCAACGGAAAAGATTGATTTATCATTGACAATGTCACAACTTACTTGAAAAGTTTCCAAGGTTGCTGCTTTTTGATAATGATCATGTGGGCTTACTTCACTATCTTTGCTTCCATCTCTTGCCCCAAACCCATTGTGGTCTTGAGAACCATCACAAGAAAGTCCTTGATCTGTCTCTTCTTCAAGGTCATTGACTGCAGGAACCCTCCCCTCCCAGTACAATCTGCTTCCAAGAGACTGACTTTTCTTGAGGTGCCCACTACTAGGAACCAATAAGTCACTATCCATAATAAACTTGTTCTTCATGCTCTCTGACTTCCAACCACCCTCAACAGAAGAAACATGCTTAGCACCATTATTAACTTCAGCATCCCCCAATACTTGTGAACTCGACAATAAGGGGCTTGTTTTGTTAGGTAAATCCCCTGAAAAACTACCATGAGAGCAATCTTGCAAGGTCTTATGGAGTGATTCAATTGAAGGATGAAGAGTTTTCTGTTTGAAAATGAAATATAATGCATCACAATGAGCCATAATGTACTATAGCAGTTCTATTCAAGTTAAGTGTTCAACAAAACTGAGTGTTTTGCTTACCTTAGGTTTGTGAGTGTGGACGGGACCATTGAAACACGAAAATCTCACCATTGTCACAATACAAGAACTACATCCACAAAGAGTCTACCTTTTCTTTCTTTCTTTTTTTTTTTTTTTTTTTGGAAAACAAACAATGATCAAACTGCACAGGTCATAAATGTCCAGAAGCCTGAAATGAAGACCTAGCTTTGCCACATACAGCAACAAACTATAGTCAAGCTTCCGAAAACTCAACCATCCATGGCCTTAGCCATAATCCAGAAATAAACCCTCAGAAACACGGCACAATCTCCAAACATTTGATGATCTTGACGTTCCAACACAAAGCAAAATCAATCTTTCATCGTCACCCCACACCCCTTTACAGGTGTGAGAAGAATTTGATTTTGTTGCAGCGGCCAGAGTGAAAGAGAATCTTTGCCAAAGAGGCGTACCCAAATCAAATCATGCAAAAGAGATGCTGGCCTGATTATGAAAATAATAATAATAATAATAACAATAATAATAAAAGGAAAAATCATCAGTGACCATAATGCATGCCTAGACTTTGGAGCAAAAAAACAGGACTTCATACGCACATAAAATTCTTAAATGGGCTACTGAAATATTGCAAGAATTGTTGAACTGGCATTTGAAATTCAAGTTATAGCAAAATAGCAACTTCTAATACCAAGAAATTACAGAATAGATCAAAGATCCTTTGAGGCTTACTCCTATTTATTTATCATCTTCCATCAATATTCTTACATGCACAAATAGATCAATAAGTTCGTTTCTTGAGCCTTTCGCCAGGATCTCATTCTCTTCTTCTTCGCATGGAAATAACCATAAAGGCAGAATCTTAGAAAACAAAAACCATTTAAGAAAACTAGGAATCCCTTATTAGCTCCAACAGCAATCTGTGGCATTCTTAAAATCCAATTCAACTCTTGTAAGATCCCATAATTTCTTAATTATATGTCTTCCTTTATCCCATGAGAAAGCATATAGAAAATCCTTTACCATGACTCCAAACCATAGAATTGATAGCTATATTTCATTCCAGACATAAAAATTCCAAAAAATTTCCTTTTTTCCCCTTTTTTCCCTCATATTTCTCCCTACCATTATGCAAGAATCAATGGAGCGCCACAAACCAGAAAAAGACCAAACAAATAATAAAAAAACCTTCATTTCAGTAGCACGCAAAAACAAAATAATTGACCAAATAACTAATTCGGATAAAAACACCAAATAATAAATCATAACTGGTGCAAACAAAGATAAATACAAACCAAGAATAGAGCATAACAGAAATTGAAAGGCATGAAAAAAAAAAACAAGTTTTTGTTTCGAAAAAACAGAAACCGAAATTACAGAAGAGCAAATATTAATGAACGAATTAGGGATCTGAGTAATATTAATGAACGAACTAGGGATCTGAGTAATCTAACCTCTGCCTAGCCAGGTTGTAAAAGAGCACGCCTTCTCTGAAAAAGAAGTGATTTTTGAGAACAATGGTTTTCCTTCTTCTTCTTCAGCTTCAGCTGCAATATAAACTATATATAACACTTACGATTTATTAAAAAAAAAAAAAAAAGAACGAAATACAAAGGCTGCGATACGTAAGGTATGGAACAGCCGGTGTTAGGCGACGAATGCTCAGCCCTTAGCGATGGCTGTTTCCTTGGCTCTGTTTATAAACCCAAACAACGGCATGGCTTTTTTCGCTTCTTTTTTTTTATTTTATTTTCTTACCTTTTTAACATTAAAAGTATGGATCTTTTCCTTTAAAAAAAATACTGATATTTTTAGGATAAGAATCCTTCTGGAAAAGGCCCGGAGTTTTAAATTTGATCGAATTTATTTTTTTTATGAATTTTTTTTAAATACCTACTGAACAATTTTTTTTAGATGTTATGTTTGTCAGGGTTTGGTGGAGAAAAAAAAAATTAAAAAAAATGGTCTTAATGCAATGAATTTATTTAATTGTTCCTCTTTTGAAAAGGGAATTACCTAAAAGAGCGAGAAAAACTTACATATAAGAAACATGCTTAAAACTCTCTTGTTCTTTTCTTTCTTTCTTTCTTTCTTTTTTTTTTTTTCTTTTGTTCCCTCAAGAAAATTTGATGTATGGTGTAGAATAAGGGCATATAATTTGAGTCCACAAGTAGAAGGAGCGGTAAAGGATCTTTCTCACTCTCCCCTTGTTTTCTTTATTCTTTTGCGTGGGGTCTTGTTTATCATATTTGATAAAGTTAATGAGACAATTAGCTCAATCATATTTATTGAATTAAAATATGACTCTAATTTATAAAAATTTTATAAATGTCTTATAATGATATCATTAAAATTATTTATATGTAATTATATAATATAATATGTAATATCAGTAAAATAATTACTATATCATTGAGGAATTTTTAAAATATTTTAAATATTATGTTAGATTTTAATTTCATAAGAATAATTTAAACACGTATTATAATTTTTTATATTTTTATATTTAGTACTTTACTAACACGTGAGAAACAATAGGCCAACAAAAAACATAGTAAAGCCCACAAAATACTATTTATGATATGTACGTGTGTGGTGGTATGAGTGATTTTTTTTTTTTTTGCTTTAATTACGGTTGGTGCCAGGCATTATCCATAGTAGAGGATGGAATATCAATATCACCTTTTTTGGGGTGTGTTATGGTTATGGTTGCACGTTGGGTGATGGATATAATGTCCCTACTGTTTTTGTTCTTAATGTTAATAGCAAATTAAAAATGTCCAACTACTATTAGTGTCAAATTTTTGGAAGTTAAGGGGCTTCGGCAATTTTAGGGAAACAAGAAAAGAATAATGTAGAAACAAAAGGAGAAAAAAAATAATGAATGAATAAAAATACAAATAAAATAATGTTTGGGAGAGTAGTTTGAACTGCAAATAATATAAAGCTCTCACGTATTACAGTGTAAAACTCTCATATATTACAGTATGTTATGATGTACAGTTTAAGCTCTTGAATTGAAACTTTTCTCCCAAAAACTCTATAGAATCGTAACTTTCTCTAATACTAAAGACACATTGATAGGATTTGATAGTATACGTCTCTAACTCTTGAATATTGTCTTGGGTATTAGAGACGAAGGCCTAGCTCAGCGATGAGAGCCTAATGTAACGTACAAAAAGTTTCATATTGGCTAGGTAGAGGACCGAAAAGCAGTACTTAAGTCCTAGACTGTCCACCTTTCAACAAGAGCTTTTTTGGGACGTAACAAGTGGTATCAGAGCGAGGTACTGCCTGCCTGATGTGTGGACTCTCCAAGATCCAATAGGACCCTCAGGAAAGCCGATCTGTGACAGGGGTGTCACGTGGGTCCCAGGGGAACCGATCCGTCTCTTTTTAGACGTGACACTAAACTATCACTAAACTATCTGATATTAAAGTTTTAGGTTCAAGCCTCCTGGATAGGAGTGAAATCTAATAATCTCCTCCATCAGAAAAAGAAAAAAATATGGTCAGAATCACATCTTGCTTACAGGTTTTTACGGTCTTGCCATGCGAAAGAAAAAGACATCTGCGTCGGCTTCTTGCCCAACTAGATGCTTCTCTTTTATTCGAGATTTGATTCTCTCTCTTTTTGGAGGGTTATTATCCGATATTATATACATATTATAACAAGTCTAAAGCGATGAATAGGATAATTGGCCTACTTTATTCCCTTTAAAAAAAAAAAAAACTTGAAAAACTTGTATGTTGCTTACGTTTGCTCCTTTATTCTTTTGCTTACGTTTGTCGGTTTATTTTCGTCATTAGATTTTCCCCTCAAAATATATTACTTTCATTTTATTTATTTATTTATACTTCGTTTATATTTTTTTGGCTAACTTTTTTGGTTAATAGTACTAGTATTGTCTTGTAATCACGATAATTTGAGGTTTTGTGGATACGTAGCGTAAGAACATAGTACCTTATCCCCCCCACCACCACCACCACAAGCTTCGGGGGGAAAAAAATTAACACCACTGCTTTATACTTTCCAAAAAAAAAAGTGTAGTTTCATGATAGTTAGATGATGGATCAAAAATAACAAGTTAATTTCATTCGTACTTGTACCTAAGAAAAAGGAATGATCGAATAGTGAAATGCCCAAATTTGCTTATTAGTAATAGTATACAAACAAATGTTTTGTTTACAGAAATTTTATTCCTCAAACTATGTTCCAAATTCAAATCTTATTTTAATCTTAGATTTTTAAACGTCTCAAAATAAATCCAGAAGTAGGTCATTCTAAACTAATACTTATGTCTATCGGACTATTAAATTCTCAACAAAAATGGCATACTTTTAGAGGGGTTAATTGTTAATTGGTCGGTTTAAAAATAAAATCAATAACCAAACTAAAATTAATTTATTATGGCCGTTTGAGTTGATTTAACATTTTAGACAAAAACCATATCAAACAAAACCATTAATTATTTATTTGGTCAATTTACGCTTAAGTTTCTAAAATTTGATAACCATGCTAAATTTTTTATGCAATTTTAAAGTTTGTCATTTTACTCAAACATAACAAGAATAAATATTATAATCAAAGCTTTCCATCCATAAATGGTCAAGTGCAATTGATATGTATATTTGGACCGATAGTTCAAGATAAGATAAGAATAATGATAAGATGTTCATAAATAAGCGTAAATAGAATCATGCATTGTTGTATTGCTTGCATTCCTTTCCATGAAATGTTTATGAAAAACATTTTAAGAAATGTTTTTTTACGAGAAATGTTTATGAGAAATTTTTTCCAAGAGACGATTTATGAAAGATGTCTTTACTAGAAAAGTTTTATGACGAGAGTATTACGAAAATGTTTTAACATTTTGTGAGTTATGTTCAAACTTACTGAGTGAAAACCCATTACAAGTTTTTTCGTATTGTAAATTGTCTTACAAGAGACCAATATGACTGGTTGATGGAGTAAGACAGATGCGATGATTGAGCTAGAGAAACCACTACAGAGGTTTTATGCTGCAATGGAAGAAGTTTCCGTTTTATTGAAAACTGTTTTAAAAGAATAAATGCATAAGGAAATGTCTAATAAAAAATGTTTTTCGAAAAACATTTTAAAAGACATGTTTTTATCAAATCATTTGAATGATTGCAAAGTTA
This sequence comes from Artocarpus hirsutus, assembly GCA_946598075.1. Classification (NCBI taxonomy): domain Eukaryota; kingdom Viridiplantae; phylum Streptophyta; class Magnoliopsida; order Rosales; family Moraceae; genus Artocarpus; species Artocarpus hirsutus. The sequence continues at coordinate 27,228 of CAMOHE010048055.1, forward strand.
TATTTGGTACTTATGTCTCAATTTATGTTGTAACAAAAATCACAACAATTTTAAGTATATTTTTTAAAAAATAATTTACTTAATATTTTTCTTACTAGTAAGTAACATTATATTTAAGAAATCAGTTTAAGAAATCTAAATAACGGCTCAGACAGGCAAGTCGTTACACCCCAAACCCAAAAATACCATATTAATATGTAAATACTGTATTTCTATATAAATATAAAAACTTACCAACAACCTTGTTAAACCCAAGAAATACAGCATTGACATGTGAATACTATATTGCTATGTAAACAAAAAAAATTACTAGAAACGTTGTTGGATATCGTCGGCACCGAAGACGTCGTTAGTGACTGAGAAATATCGTATTAACATGTTGAGGTCATTTGATATTGTTTTCAAAATAGATGAAAATGTTTTTGTTTTGAAAAATGAGAATTTTTTAAGAATTGTGTTAAGAGTGTTTTTAAAATTTTTGCCTCGAAAAACATATAAAAATATTTCTAAAAATTCTAAAAATAAAACAAACAGGGTCATTGTATTTTTATTTAAATACAAAAATTAACCGACAACCTCATCAGACTTAAGACATACTATATTAACGAGTAAATATTGTATTTATATATAAATACAAAAAAATTACCATAAACAATATTGGATATTACAAACACCGGCAACATCGCCGCTCGCTAGGAAATACTATATTTATCTATAATAAAAGAAAAAACAAAATTGTAAGTAGAGGAAAAATCAAATTAATAAAAGAAAAAAACTAGAAAAATTAAATATTCTTTCTCCTTCCTTCTTTTTTTCTTTTGTCCCTCTTCCTCTCCAGCTACTCCGTCTTCTATAGCGTAAAAGCTCCACTGACGACAACGGCGACCTCGTGGGGAAGCAACTATGATCTACACAGCAGAGCAGCAACTTCGATGGGAGAAAATGGCAGACTTGTAAATGCTTTAGATCTTGACAGAGGAGGGTGAGAGGCTCGTATTCGGACAAGCGCTAGGCTTAAACTCAGAAGGTGATGGGAGGCTCGAATTTAGATGGTGAGCGTCAGCGTGAGGCTTGGAATTAGACTACAAGACATGTGAATCGTGATTTTAGATTTATCGACAAAGCTTCCGCACCAAATATAGAGAAGACGAAGCTTCCGACGGATCGTCTTCTCTTGACAAATAGGTCATGAGCTCTACCTTCTTTGCAAACTCAACGTGTGGCAGCAACAATGAGGCTCTCGGATTGGAGAAATTGGAAAGAGATAGATAGATAGAGCTCAGCATCGAAAAACTGAAATCGTAGCTCCGACCTCGACGGAGGTGACGCGAACTCAAAGCTCGTCGAACTTCGACTATGGCAGAAAGATATGAAGAGATAGAAAGACAGGGAGAGGTGGAGAGAGAGTGAACAAATAGAGAAAAAAAAAAGATAAATTGCTCAAAAGCCTCCAACCTTTTCAAAAAAATATAATTTGGTCCCTTTTTTTTTTTTTTTTTTTTTTTTGGTGGACGAGCTAAGTATAACCTTTTTAATTTAGGTGTAAAAGAACTGATTTAACGACCGAACATTTAAATTTTATATGGTTTCTCATCGCGTGTTGCTCACATGTCCTTTATTTTTATAAAAAGACTTAAAATGCCCTTAAATAAATTAACAACGTTTATAAAAAAATTCAAAAAAATAAAAATTGTCTTTTTCTTCTGCAACACAAATAGTTTCAAATTTTCTTTAACATTTTTTTCAAATTTACCTTAAAAAAACCCACAACCATGGTCAAAAAAACTCTTCCCCATCTAACGTCAACACAAACAAATTAAAGTTAGCATAAATGAAAAATACAATCTGGCAAAAAATAATTGCTTTTGGTTTCAACAAATCCCACATCCACAGCTGGAAGACGGAGGGGAGAAGCAGACGTCGACGTCACATCTGCCATCGTCAAACCCGCCGTTGAGTCGCAACTGCCTCTTCCGCGATTTATATCTGTGTTGCATCAGCGTGGAACCAGATCGCAAACTCAAATGGCCGCCGTTGAAGATCGTGAAGCCGACTGTGGAATTAGATAGCGAATTCGAATGTACCATCGCAATCCATTCTTGTCATCACCTAAAGGAGCTTTTGTCAATTTATTTAATTTCAGATGAAAAGAGAGAGCGGGGGAGAAGGGTTGCACGAGTCTGGCTGGAATGAGTAGGTCGGGGTCTGAGGCAGGGAGGCCGGGTTTGGATGGTGGCCGAAGGCCGGAGGTGAGGGTTGCGGTTTTTTTTTTTTTTTGGTGGTGGGGAGGCCAGGACTGGGTTGGTCGGAGGCAATAACGAAGAGTGAGAGGAAGGAAAAAGGGGGACATGATGATGGTTTTTTTTTTTTTTTTTTGTGTTTTGTATTTTTAATTTTCTTATTTGTCGAGGTTGTTGTTGTGTGTCCTTAAGCCGTATGGCGACTTCTGATTGGCTCTTGCGAGCCCAATCGTGGTGAGTGTTTTTTCGAATTTTTCTGTTTGTTTTAAAATTAAACCTACCAAAATGCCCCCATTAATCCTTCCTATGTGTAATTCACATGATCAGTGTTAAATGACCGTCAGTCCATTTAGTCGTTTTACACTTAAATTGAAAGGTTCTACCTTATTCAGCTATAAAAAAAACTTAAAGACCAAATCGTATTTTTTTTTTAAAGATTGGAGATCTCTCAAGTAATTTATTTGATTAAAAAAAAAATAAGACCTGTTTTAGGGAAAAAGAGAGAGAAAAAAATCTGTTTTAGGGGTATTTTCAGGTTTTTAGCTATTTTAAAGTACTTTGTTCAAATGTGCTATTTGCTTTACTTTTTTATAAAACATGTGACATTATTTATTAAACCCCTAATAAAATCTACTATTTCTCTATTTTTATTTAGAAAATTACATGTTATGTTGTACTTTTAAAAGTTGTGTTTATTTATGCCATTATTAAAAAAGTTTATATTATACTATTATTTATATTACATGTTAAGTTATGCCACAACTGAACATACTTACATTAATAAAAAGCTAATCTCAAAAAATGGCATTTATAGAAAGGGAGAATAAGGGAAATGTCAAATTTTTGAAATTTTTTGAAATAAATATCAGAATTTGAAAATATTTATAGTAAATATCAGATCTACAATGTAAATAACTTATTTACTATGTAAATAAGAAATATTTTCATTTTAAACAAGGAGATAAATATATTATTTATACTATAAATCTATTTATTGTATAAAAAATTATTTATACTATAAATAAAGAGATAAATAAATTAATTACATTATAATAAATAGATTGCTAACCTTATAAATTTTAAATTTATTATAAATATTTTCAAAACTTGACATTAACTATAATAAATTTTGAAAAAGTGTACACAATTTCTGTTATGAAAATTCCTGCTTTTTTTCTCTACAATTTCATCGCCTCTTTCAAATCGGGCTTACAATGTGACATTTTGGGCCATAAAATGAAGGATACCCATTTTCTATTTTCATCTGGGCTTGTAATCGATCCGCGGGCCCATAATTTCATCTTCTCCACCAAAATGGTCCATCCGTCGAGCTCAGACGGACAAATTCGAGTACGCTAATGGCGTCGAAGTTGCTTCCGCTGAGAAGGCTTTGGAGGCTTTCAAAGGTCCCACCGCCATCATATTTATCATCTTCAAACTGCACTTCATATTCCGGCCTTCTGGATGCTCAGAAACCTTGTTATTCCGTCGCTTCTAGAAGCTTCTGCTCTCGACCTTTGAATCTTGATGAAAGTCCTCAAGGCCCCGCCGCCATCGACTACCGGTACGTCTTTCAATAGGAGGAACCTTCAGATTCTGATTGCTTGTTGAGAAAGATTAAGAAAATGAAAATTCGTTCGCATATTGATTTTTCGTTATTTTTTTTGAGAATTCATACATAATGAAATCAGAAAAAAGGAAAACTTTGGCTTTTTATGAATATACTAATGATTAATGTGAATACAGTTCTCTGCTGCAGGAGGGTGAATTTCACAAGCTAGCTGATTCCACCATACGTGAACTTCAAGAGAAATTTGAGGTATTTTGTCCTTCAATTCCTTTTTTTTTTTTTAAAAAAATATGTGTATTGCAAGTTTGAACAGTAATGCGTTTTTTTAATTTTGCTATGGTATTTTGGGTAAATTTAACATCTTTTTTAGCATCCGACCTAAAAATACTTGTGCCTATTACTTGATGCTTTTGAGTTAAATTTTTCCTAATGCTCCTAGTAACTGAACATGTTTTGTTTCTTATAATCCTTGAGCATGGCTGTGTGGCACATTATTTTAGTATTTATAATAAAAAGTGTTACCAAGGAATGCCTTCCCACCCCCACCTCCTCTGCCTTTCTCACTTGATATATACAACATTGTCATTTTTTTTTCTTGCAATTCCTTTTATGAGTTTCAAAGCTTATAATTTATGACAAACAATAAATTAATAATTGAAATTGCATCATGAATTGGAGAACAAAGTAGAACAACATATCAAATAAATTATTTTTTTACTTTCTTTTCTACCAAATATAACATTGATGTTTAGTCATTTATATTGGAGATGGTCTTAAAAAGTGTTACCAAGGAAGACCCACCCCACCCACACAAACCCCACCCCACAAAAAAAAAATAAAAAATTGTATGTATGTATGTAAACATAATATAGGATGTACACACTCACGCATATATATATGTATATACACATACATATATGTATATATATGCAAAGCCTTAGTTCTTGTTAGCTTTTTTGCGGTCTTAGACTCATTGCTGGACTTGATATGCAACTTACTGGCATGTTTCCTCTTGGGTACCTGACAGGAATATGGAGATATTGTTCAAGTTGATGGCTTTGACATAGACTATGGGGTGAGATGAATTTCTTCTCTTCCCTTTTGAAGAAGAAAAATGGTATGGACTTTGTATGTTGAGACTCTTATGGAAGATATTATTCTAATGCAAATGGGTTCTGAGTTTGGCAGAATGAAGTGTTAACCCTGAAGCTCGGGGATCTGGGAACATATGTTTTGAACAAACAAACTCCTAATAGACAAATTTGGCTGTCTTCCCCTGTGAGGTGATGTTTTATAATGTTTCTTGGTCGGACTATATGTTTTCTATCTTTGAGAGTGAACAAGAATCTTTTCTCTATTCAAATTTGGCTTCAGATCTGCTGCATCTTATTTCGGAATTCCATATATGCTTTCTCTGTGGTAAATTTTTAGCTGCAAGGATGGAATGTGCTTTCGATCAATGGTTGGTTTATTCCATTCAACTGGAATTATGAATATTATCTTCTTTTGTCGATTTGTTATGCTCTTCTCATAGAGGGGAGTAGGACAGATGTTATCTAGGCAAATTCTTTTGCGAATAAAACTTTAGGTCAAAGGTATAAAATATGGATGTGTAGGAGGATAGCTTGAAGGTTTAGTTGTGAGTCGTGAGTCATGATGTGATTTCATGGGGCATGTGGCCGGACATGTTTTTCTTATCATTGTCAGTCCTACAGAGTCATTCAAGAAGGGCTTCATTTTCCTCTGCAAGGAGAGGATGTTCTTGTTATTTTTTCCTACTAGAGCAAAGAAGAGGGTGCTCAATTTTATTTTACACTTCATATGCTGAGGACAAGTTCAAATTTTAGCTCAATCTTGGAACTAAACTCAAAATTTAAAGGGACTATGACAACATGACCTGTTCACTAGGCTTCAAGACTTCTATCTCTTCATAGGGATGCTATAATTCTTTTATGCGCAAAGGTATTGGGTTCAATCTAACAATGGTGTATTAAGAGATGGACCTGAACCGCTTTGACATTGCAAACATAATACATGCTTATTTTTTCTTTACTTCCCATACTATCCTCCCAGTTGTTGTGTTGTTGTTGAGGCACGCTGATGGTGGCTCAATGCAAATTCCGATTATATATCTCATGCATTTGTGGCTAAAGTGCTGTGTTTTCTCATGCAGTGGTCCTTCCAGATTCGACTGGGATCCCAGTGCTCAAGCTTGGCTTTATAGGCGGAACAAATCAAATTTATTTAAAGTTCTGGAGAGCGAATTGGAGCAACTGTGTGGCGAACCCCTAAACCTTTCTTGACCACTTCCCTGTTAGTCTTTTAAATAGTTCATGCTGAAAACGTAGTATTCCAAACAGTCCAACACTTTTGTTCCTCGGTAGAGCAAGGAAAAATGGTGCTCGCTTCTCCATTGTATTCTTAGAATTTCCTACTTGTGATTATCGCTGGACTCAAGGACATGGATACTTGTGGCTATGTTTGATGGTCAATAAAAACTTTCCGGAAACCATTTTAGTTTGCTTGTGTTTTACAATTAGCAAATTCTGTACTTCCTCGTGGTAATATGGTATATTACCAACCTCCAGACGGGAAAAAGTAAGGGCTTTTTGTTTTTTGTATTTTTTGGCATTGTCCATATAACAATAATAGTAATAAATAACAGCAACAATAATAAAATATAGCAATCCAATAGACAATGCTAACAAATTACGAAGAATCCAGGTAAAATGTAATGTAGCTGTTTTCTGTAAACATGGCAGAATACTTGGATGCCTTCAATGATGGACAAACGAAGTTTGAAAACACTCAATATTGACTTGTCCCGTCTGGTCCTACCAAGTGCAGGCTTTCAACTTGACGGGGATTTTTCACATATTTAGGTCCAAAAAGTAGAAGCTTGAAATTTGAATCCTTCTTGTCGTTTCCTCGGCTGCGATTCACAATTCATGTGTTAGGAGTGGAAATTCACTAATGGAAGTCCTTGTGGGGTTTCAGAGTCTCACACAATTACGTCTCTTGCCAGATTTGTACTGGCAGCGTTGTAACTTCGATTACCCGCAAGAACAAAGGGCACTACAAAAGGCATCAAAATGACCACGACCTTTGTTGGCCCTCCCATGTGATATGGAATAATGGAGTAGCAGCACCTAGATTTTAGAAAAAAAACTTGGTGAAATAAAGAATAGTCTTTTTCAAGTTGCAAAGAAGAGATTAGGGATGAAGTAGGATTAGGAACCTTTTGAGTCTTTATTTGGCATAACAGTTCAAATTGTTCACAGTATAAAGCTGTCATCAGCTACAGCGTAAAATTCGCACATTTTACTATGTTTTAAACTAAAAATGATTCAAATATTTGGTTTAAACTCTTCTCTAAAACACAAAGCAAGTTTAGTGATCCCATCCTTATTATCATGATCCCTTTCTTTCTAAGCTGCCAAATAATTTTTTTAGACTCCCTATGTGGCTCCTCCCTTTAAAGGTTCATACAAAAACTGTGGATCAAAATGAAAGAGACTTCTAATTAATTGACCATATAAGCTCAAGCCACAAGCATTTTGAGAATAAAACATAAAAGGGTGAACGCCTGCTAGGATTGCTTGGTGAACATTTTTTGGGAATAAAAAATAAAAAGGGTGAACGTTTTCTTGGCTTAAGAAATTGAGATAATTCTTGTCCAACATCTTGTACAATAATGATTGCCAGAGTTGAACTTGGTTAACCCTTTGAAATGTGGAATGTTAGGCCTATCTCTCTTTCGAATATTCATTTGTTACTTGACACTAACAGTTGTTTCTCTCAATACCGCAGCAAGATTGATGGACGTTAGAGCATCTCTTCGTGGAGGAAACGACAAGAACAATGCCAAGGAAAATCTGTGATGGGAAATGGGCCGAAAGTGGTGAAACCCCTTTATTTGAAAACACGTTGCAATATGCTATAGGCCTCGTGCATTGGGCGGCCAGAATTAAAACGTGAGAAATTAGATAAACCTCCACCATTCAATGTGGAACGAAGTCATATGCTGTGGCATGTAACTGTGATTCAAACGTAGTAAACAATTATTAAACAACGTTGACAAGGACGCTTGAAAGTACAAAGCATGTGTAATTTAGCAACCATTAATAAAATGATAAATACAAGTTCGTCTCATTTCACATTTCTCATTTCACATGCGTAATATAAAGAAAAAAATATTTTAAAAAATTTTAAAATAAGATTTTAAAACATAAAATTAAAATAATAAAGCTTCAAAAATCCTTTATATGTTTCACAACTAATATAAAATTTTAACTTTAAATGATAATTTTTTAAAGTGTTGGATTTATTATATTTTTTCTCATTAGTTGCTAACACTTTCACTAATTTTACAAATCAACCTAAAGCGACAATATAGCAAGCTATAATACAATAAAGATTTTCTTATAAAAAGTAGAAAAATAATTACCTCTCACTAGTAATTTTATGCACTAATTATGAAAATTATAACCGTTTTTACTACAATTATAATTAATATAATGTTAAGATAGAAAGATAATAAAAATTTAAAATTATTACATTTAAATGGAATGAATTTTTATGTTAATTTGGCAGCATCTCATCTAATGAAAATCTAAAATCGACAACATAAAAATCAAATTGCAGTAAAAGACATTCTATAATATTGAGTATTATTTCATTATTATTAATATAATTGTGCAATACAATTAAATTATATAAACAAAGCATGATTGAATTTATGTCAAAATGGATAGCATAACAATACTAATAATAATTATTAAAGGCTTGAAAAATATATTTTATTCTATAAAAATATAAACATTATAAAGTAGATATAGAGTTAAAATCCATGCCAGAGTACTATACATATAAAATTATCTCTCTACCTCACCAAACTTTTAACACAAACTTTGATATTATTTTAATATTAAAAATAAGATTGAGGGAGTACCTTAACAGTATCTTTTCGTTAAAGGGGTACTAAGGAGTCAACGACACAGAGAAACAAAAAAGGAAAGAAAAGAATTAAAGAAAGGCCGAAAGGCCTTGGAGGGGTGAAGAAAGGCCAAGAAGGCCGTGTAAGGGAGGTAGAATTAGGAAGAGGAGAGGCCCTTTTCTCGTAGAAAAATTCACTATTCATGACTTTTTTGTTATTTTTATTATTAATCTTTCTTTTTCTTTTTTCTTTTTCCACGTATTTAGCAAAAGAATGCTGATTGATAATACATTTATTCCTTTTTCCGTGCTAATGCGCATTGTTTATTGTGATTGTTTTACTTCGAGATTCGGTGCAGTGCAGACCAGGACAAAAGACATGCGCAGCACTCATGGCCTCAGATGTGCAACGAAGACTCAATGTACAGCTCAGATAGTGCAGGACTAGAAATAGTTTCAACCATTAGATTGGTCGTGAGTAAGCCATTCACAAGCACACGTGAGAAGCACACGTGAGAAGCGACACATTGGATCCAGAGCTGCTTTCTGAGAACTGGGAGACAGCTGGCGACATGTGGACGTTCCAAATTGATTCAGTGGCGTGATCCAACGGCTCTCAAGCTGCCACATGTCATTTTTTAAATTTTGAATTTCTTTTAATTTCTTGTTCATTTAAGGTTTCTTTTTGCCCTTTTTTGTGCCCTTTTTCTCCTCTTTCCTCTAAATTTTAAAGCTAAAATCTATAAATATACTAAAATTAATGATTTTACAAACGAAATATTTATAATAATTAAAAAATATTTATTTTACAATAAAACACACAAAACACACTAAAAACAAATAAAAACTTCTAAAATTAATAAACCTTAATAGATATATTATTTAAGACTCAAAAATATTTTTAAAAATTACTAAAAATATAAATAACCATATTTACAAAATAAAAACTTATTTATAAACACTTTAAAACTAAAAATAAAATTGCCAGATATTATTTTTATGGTTTTAATTATTTACAAACTAAACACATATTTAACACACTAAAATGATTATGAAAATTACCAAAAATATTATTATGCATAAAAACACACTAAAAATTATATTTTTAAATATATTTACACACTAAGACACTAAAATACTTATTAACACAAAAAATGCTATTAATTAAAGAATTTAATAAGAATTAAAAGTATAAATAAATATTTTTATCCTTGTAAAATGTATACTGTTACACGCTCATCAATTCTATTTATGCTTGGTAAAAATTGTGTTGTGTTTTATTAATTTGCAACGTAAATAATCACATATCAAAACATTAAAAAAATTAATCTAATAACTAAAACAATAGTTTCTTTTGACGAGAAAAAATTTCCTACCATGAACCTTTATTTTTGTCATAGTGACACTAAAAAAGAATAATATAAAATTTATTACCTTAAATTTATATTATTTTATTGATAAATAACATGTTACACTGTATTAGGATGCTTAAAAAGTGTAGTTTAAACCAATTTTATTTAAAAATAATATAGTATGTGAGAGCTTTATATTGTAACTAATTTTTCTTAATATTGTAGTATGTGAGAGTTGTAACAACCAAAAGTTTTGTAGAGTGTTTGGCAACTCGGTTAGAACCAATTTTTTGATCAAGAAATAGTTTAAAACTCTCACATGGTACAGTAAAAAGTAAAAAGTTGTTATATTATAAAGCTCTCACATGTTATAGTACTTTGAACTAACAAGTTAGTTATAACCATGCTTGTCAAACATTCTATTGGTTAAAACTAATAGGACATTTGATATTGTTAGTCTCAACTTTTTTTTTACTGTAATGAAAAAAATAAACTATAATATAAAGTTTTTATATTAGCTTAAACCAATGCTTTCATTGCCACACAAACTATCATGAGTGCATTTGATAACATTATTTAAAATAATTATTTTAATTGTTATAATGTAAAATTTTCATATCTTAAAATATAAAACATAAATAACTTACGTGGTAAAACTCTCTGTACTACTGTAAAATTATTTTAACTTTGGTTTTCACTGCGTTCGTGTTGGTGTAAAAATGATCTGACAGAAATGAACCCCCTGGCCGTCGGACACTGTACATAAAGTAAATAAATTCTTTTGTCAACTTTCACATATCATGTAACAGAATCTGGTGGTTACGAAATCTCTGAAGTACACAAGCACCACCACACAACCAACCCTTGGAACACTCAACAATTCTCCACCACAAGAAGCAAAGGCTCCCACTTGATGATACTTTTTTCATTTTTTCTCCCCTACGATTATTTTATTCCAAGGTTCCTTAGAAACAACACAAAACGAACCTCAAATGATAATTACAAAAATTGTAATAGTTTAAAATTGATAAGACAGATTATTATTGGTCGATAAGCATGTGGTTGCTAAGAACTTTGCTCAGCCACAATTCTCTTCTGAGGCTGAGGTTCTATTAGAGCTTTAGCTGATTTTTTTATAAAAAAATTATATAATAGTAACTTCTGATTACGTGCTTAAATAATAATTAAGTTGAATTCCTACATCTTAGCAAAAGTTGAATTCCTACGTTGAAAAGCTTCCCCTACCTCCCCACTTTGATGTGATGGCCGGCCATAAGATGTACGTTTTTTAACCGCAAGATTCTAAATAAAAAAATGCAGAAAACAATTTGCTTTAATTATTTAACTCAGCTGAAGGGTCATCACTCCAAGATATTTGCCGTGAAAGTAATAAAGAAAGTGCCCCCACAAATATCTCTTGAATCAACGTGAATGATGACATAACATGAAATAAAACTATAGACCAACTTATGAAACAAGAAAAAAGAAAAAGAAAAAGAAAAAGACAATTTAGCTGATTTTTATTGTGCCTAAACCTATCAACAATCTTCATTTTTCAAGACGTTCAATTGAGCTAAAAAAGTGATAGGCGTGATTTGGTTAGAGCCCATGAATAACCAGCGTTGGTTGCTAAAAGTAATCCACTAGCTCTCTTCCATATAATGCAAGAAAACGCAAGGCACAAAAGATATGGATAGTTCACCCATTACCCACCAAGAAGCACCAAATAATTCTGTCTTTTAATTTTTATTTATTTGTTTATTTTATAATAAATATTTTATTTATTTTTGGCCAAAGGTAGATGACCCGCAAATTTAATGTGGGGTAAATAGGCATGAAATAACTATCCAAAAATGGGCAGGACGAAAGGGTCATAAATAAGAAATGTTCCCAAAGAGCGACACATTTTTAGAGGTCCCACTCCAAATGTCCTAAAAAAAAAAACTTAGCGTGCTCTAAGATTGGCCACAATCTTTTCGGACACCTGCCATTTCTAGGACTGTTATTGATCACGCTTCGTTCATTTAAATGCACTGGCGTTTCCAACGCTCAAATCTAAATGCACCTCAACTCACTCAGACTTTACAAGGTTCAATCATTCGGTGGCAATGGCGTATTCAACCGCTCTAGAGGTAAGGAGGACAATAACCAACTTGAACTTTAAATTCCAGTGGATTATGTTTTTAAGCCGTTAAATCCAATTATAATTATTATTTTTTCATATTTAACGGTTGAAAAATAAATACTCGTGGTTTTTTTTTGCACAAAAAAATGCCTCAAAAGAAAAAACCTTGAGATTTTCCCTCTAGCTAGTGTGCAGTTCAAGACCATTCATCAAGTATGAATTTATGAATAATTGGCATATCATGGTTTGCAACTGATAAATATTGTTTTTTAAGCATGCTAAAGTACTGCGAAAATATCCACCCAAAAAAAAAAGTACCAAGTTGCAATGCAAAAACTCACACAAAGTAAAGAGATTTTTCACGAACACTTCTGATCTGAAGAGGTGGATGGGAGGTCTAAGTTGGTTACGCCCCTATCTACACTAAAATTTTAAGCAAATTCTCAAATTTGACATTCCGAACATCCCAGACCAGTTTGTTATTGATAACATTTTTCGATGTATATAGTAATTTTGTAGGTAAGTTCGTGTAATACTTATTTCATGTTAATGTAATAATAAAGGCAATAATGGTAAATAAAGTTTCTTGAGTGTTACACTACTACCATATTGACGATAATATCAAGTAAAAAAATTTATTAAAAGACAAATTGGTTCGACATCTGTAACTGGAGACATTTCCTAATTTTTTTGAATTTTCTTATTTGAATTTGGAGTACTCGAAGCCCTAATTTTCAAAAGAGCCAACTTACCCAACATTTTGATACTTGGATTTAACATGTAACTGACAAATTATGCAACTCTTGGCTACCATGTCACCGTTTATGGTATTTGTCATTTTACTTTTCAAAATATTCGTAGGCAAACTAAATTCAAATTTCAATGAATTTGAGAAGAAAATAATTATGGAAGATTAGATTAGAACAAAAACAAAAGAGAAAGCAGGTAAATTTTGTTTCTAGCGTACATATCTCATATATTAATTCATCACCATATATTAATGAAGAATTAGAATTACACTGCCGGGAAACATCAAATATTAAAATAATTTGAAAGAAAAACATCAAATATTAAATCTAAACCTTCTGATTTAGTACACAAACTGAACTAGTCGCCTAATCAGGATCAGTTAAAAGTTAAAAACTTTTTTTTTTTTTCTGTCTCTCCTTGGGGTCAGAACGAGGTTCGCTATAAGACTACACAGACTACCTTTTAGATCAAACGGCCACGAGACTCTGCAAGATCGATTTCAACGGTTGCAGATCATCCACTAAGATTTCTGCGTATCTCGCCGGCGAAACTCCCTAAGCGATTCAACAACCGACTCGGGTTTGCTTGACCCGGAAACTCCGACTCGGTTTTGAATCCTTTCAATGGCCTTGATTCTACAGAAGCGTCTCCGCCGGCGGCACCGGACCAACACGCCGGAGACGTCGCCGCCGACCAGTATTTCCGTTTAGGAGGAGAACGATCGAGATGATCCTGCGAGATTTCGACACGAACAATTACAGATTATTCTTGCTTGAACAGAAATATAAGATATTAAAATTCACAGGCAAGAGAGAGAGTACCTGAGAGGTTGGATCGGAAGAAATCTCTCGAAATCTCTTGAGCGAAAAGGCCTCAGAAGCTTCTCCACCGCCATTGCCCAACCTGCTCACGGACTCTTCGCTACTGGAGGAGCTCGCGGCCGGCGGAGGCGTCGCCGAAGGGATAGCCGACCACGGCACCACCTGGTTATCACCGTCTTTGTCATCAACACCTACCTCCTCTTCCTCCTCCTCCTCCTCCTCATCATCATAATCTTCGCCATCATGATCTGTCTCGTTCTCATCTTCGTCCTCCTCGTCGTCGTCTTCGTCGTCGGCATCGGAATCTATATCTTCATCATTACCTCCCTGGCTCTCCTCGTCGTCGCCTTGGACTCTATTTCTCCCTCCGATGACGCAGCTCTCGCATACGGAGACGGTGACGCCGAGCTCGGCGCCGGAGGCCTTCCACGGCGTCGGAGACTGGCAGGCGTGGCAGAGCACGGTCCTGGAGTGGCGAGCCACCAGGAAGTTGGCTCCGTGGACTTTGACGTCGCAGCTCCAGCACAGGCTGGCCTGGTCCGATTCGCAGTAGGTCCTCGCCAGACCCTTGCAAAGTTCGCACAACTTCATCTCCTCTTCTTCTTGTTTTCCTCTCTTGAAGACCTCAAGGGCCCGCTCTGGTCTTTGGGTTTTCTCTAGCCTGTCTAAGCCTATTTTCTCATTGTTTTCTCTCTATTTAATTTTTTTGTGCAGTCGTACAGTGGTGGCTAAGGAGGAAGATGTAGAAAATGGGAACAATATGGAGACATATATAGAAATGACCCTGATTATCAAACTAGGAAATTACATTTCTGCCCTATTTTTATTATTATTTTTTTTTAAGGTATCACTATGAACCCCTTTAGTTTTTTCTACCCAGCTTTTTTCTTTTGCCGTAGTGCATTTATTTTGATTTTTTATAATAATTTTTACTTAAGGATGGGAAAATAATTTCAGTTACTATGGCTTTCAATTTTAGGAAATTTTGATTTTGATTAGATTTAATGTTTAAAAACATATGTTATTTGCTTTTAGTCTTGTTTTTTTTATTTTAAATAGTGTCTGACGAATTATATTTTATCATATCATTTAATAAACTCAAAAAATTAAAATTGTTTAAAAGAATTTTAAATTTTTCAAATGATACTTGTTAGGCACAATTTTAAATGTCAAAATTAAATATATAATCAGAGTCTAAAATATCCTATCGTAAAATGCTTGGAAGGGACTTTTTATATTATATACATTTCTTGACCGTGCATACTCTTACACATATAATAAATATAACTTTAACTTAAAAAATATGAAAAACTGACATAGTATAATATAAATATAATTCTTAAAAAAACTTAAAACAAATGACCTTTATATTTGGCAAATTTATAAGCCGTTTAACATTTGAAGTTTTAAGTTTAAAAACTATAACATATGAGAGCTTTACAATATAGTAATTTTTTTGTTTTTTATTATAGTTGTTGAGAGTTTTACATTAATAATATTTTTGTTTTTTATTATAGTTATTGAGAATTTTGTATTATAATAAGTTAAAACTAAAGTGTAAAAAGATACTTAGTTTGAACAAATCATTAGGCATTTTAAACTTGTGTGAAGGATTTATAAATATCACCACAATATCAAACTTGTTCGATAAGCAAGTGACAATGAACTACTATTTACTATTGCTATTATCATTATCATCATCATCATCATCATCTTCTTCTTCGATGGGAATATCTGCTTTTTATTCTTTCCCTTGTTCCCCCCCCGTTCACTATAAGAGATGTGAATGAGAGGATATATGAGTAAATTCAAGCCCAAGATGAAAGGATATATGAGTAATTTCAAGCCCAAGATGAACGCTCAAGATCCTTAGGCTAATGGTTCCTGGTTCTGCCAGGTGGTTGCTCGGGAGGGAACAAAAGCTTCTGTGGTCAATACACACATATGGCTCTGGTGGGCCCAGGACCCACCAAGACCCAAAACCATCTCTCCGGTTTTTGGAATGCCTCGCTTAGCACAGGAACACAGGATATTTTTCTGCTTCCGAATCTGACGTGTTTCCTTTTGTGGCAGAGGCGGTTTTCCGGAGATTCTGAATTGTATTACGTGGCATCATTTCATTATGGGATACCCACTCCATCCCATGTGGTCTCGCACCTGGTTTTGTATGGGTGACGTGTAAGCTATCATTTTTCCTGCCATTTTCGCCCCTTGCCAATGCATGCAAGCTTCTAAGTCCAAACAAATGTCAACTGAAAAAGGAGTCCAAATAAACGTCGTCTATTTCACCCCTATTAGGTGGTGTGAACTACAATTTTTACTATAAATTTAATTATAAATAATGTAAAATTTTTACATATTATAATAACAATAAAAAAATTATTACAATATAAAACTCTCACATACTATAATAAAAGTAGTTCTAACCATTGGTTCCCACCACCCTTCTAAACACCCTATTAATTTCCCTTCTCCTTTATCATTAAGAAAAGTTCTCTAATATTATAATTTGGTTACCTATAAAACTATAAGTCTTAATATAATATATAATATATTTTTAAAAATTAAGCCTTATTATTTTGTTAATAATAAAGTTATAACCTCATAAACTTAAATAAATTTTTTTCTTTTATTAATCACAAAAGTTCCTTTACAACTATCATTATTATAATGTTGATGTTGTAAATTTTAAAACGTAATATTTGTCCCAGATCTATAAAATATTAACAAAAACAATTTTTAAATTGTTTTTAAATGTAAATGGCACATTATCACATAAATAATAAGGATTTTTGAATAGTTTAATAAAATATTACACTGTTAGTTTATTCAAGTATAGTTGCATAAAAGTGAAATAAAATATTATTTTTAATTTTTTAAAGGTTTTTTTAGTTTATTTTTTAAGAATTTAAAATTATAAATTACATTAACTTTTAAATTGCAATTTGTTTCAGACCAGATAAAGTTATAAAAAAAACTCATATATTATGTATCAAATTTTAAGTATATTTTAATTTTTGTTAAAAATTTTAAAGGATTTTTTTGTTAATATTTCATAGTTAGAGAGAAAATACATGTTATTTTAGGGTTCGGGGTATAGATTACATGTTATAATTGAGGGGGATTTGTATAATAAATGCTTTATTTTCTTAGCGTAATAAATGACTTGTCGTCGTTGATAGAGAAAAAAATGGAGGTTTTTCAACACCACGTGCTCTAGTTAGCAGTGTCTGGCACTAAAAGAAACAAATATGTGGTGCTCACCTGCTGGCCACGAATTTTTTTCTTTATATGGCACCACTAGTGTCAAAACGTATTGCCAATTATATGGCACGTGGGTTTTCTGTTCTTAATATATATTTTTAGCTTGCACAATAATACAAATTGTAGTTTGCATTTGCACAAATATGAATTACAATAAATGAAAAGGGTTGTAAACTGGTATCAGTAAAGTGGTGGTAATCTCAACTTTCCTTTTGTGGTAATCATCTCTTTTTTCTCTTAAAGCCTTGCCCAATTAGGTGTTTATTGGTTCAAATTAATATAAAGCTTTTAGCAACTACAATAAAAAACAAATAATTATTACACTATAAAGCTTTTAAATACTACAGTTTTTAATTTAAAAGTTATACATCAAACTACACTTTTTAAATACCCTAGACGTGCTTGCGGATGTGTCCACTCTCGTAGCTGAGAAGTTCAATCACGTGTCTCGCCAAGCTTTCATTCACAAAGAACCATGCTGATTCTTCTTGGGCTAAAATTACGGGCCAGGACCCTCTCCTTGTCCACTATTTCGATTTTTTTAACTGGACCTTGTAATTTGATGGGTCACACACACACGCACAAGAAAAAACTTTTAGTGTCGTTAAAATATTGCAAGAATTTTAGAATATTTAGAAGAACAACAATACAGTTAATATCATTAAAACGTTACTATTTGATTATGTAGAACAAAATACGGTATTTGAGAGGAGAGCAACTCTCTACAATGTAACGTCGTTCAAATTTATTAGCTCTAATTGCAAGAATATAAAGTTTTTATATGTTACAGTGTAGAGTAAAAATATGTTACAGAATAAAATTCTTACATGTTCTATTGTTTTGGTTTATACTTATCAGATCATCTCCAATGCAAAAGGCCAATGCCAATGTTATATTTGCTACTAAAACGTATAAAAATAACATATTTGATGTTCTATTTTATTTTATGCTTCAATACATAATGCTATTTAAAATATTATATTTGTCTTTTCTTCTAATTATTAAACCTTAAAACTTGTAAAAGTAAACTTTTAATATTAATATAATTAAAAAGTAAGAATATTATAATTATTAAAGTAAAAAAGTCAATCTATCAACTAATAACATAAAAAATGACATTGTATTGGAGAGTATTGTTTACCATTTGAATGCTAAATTTGCCATTGATATGTTAATTTAGCATTGTATTGTAGATGCTTTGAATTCTAACTATAATTCCAAACATACTCTAAAACTCTTACATGCTATAAACTAAAGCAAAATCATGCTGTGCTACAATACTAAAGTTCAAACTCTTTTTCCAAACAGCCTACTCTCATTATGATAATTACTATATAATTTTTGTTATTTTCACAATACTTCGAAAATTTTTCTAAATTTCAACTCCACCATAAAAAGTTTTGCCATGCAGGGTAATTTTGTCTTCACATTGGCCTCAACTTTTCTAATTTTATATCAACTAAATAACGAAGACTGACATAATGTAATGACCCGAAAAATTCAAACGTTAATAACCATAATTAATTGAGGGTTTTTCCCTCATGACTTAGCTAAGTACTTAAGAAAGTACAAGTTTAGCATTTATTAACACGCATATTCAAAGGTCTTAATAGCCATAAGACCTTAGAAATAATTAATGTTGTGAATGCACAAA
>CAMOHE010048055.1:45958-64216 GCA_946598075.1 Artocarpus hirsutus
AATTATTAAAGTAAAAAAGTCAATCTATCAACTAATAACATAAAAAATAACATTGTATTGGAGAGTATTATTTACCATTCAAATGCTAAATTTGCCATTGACACGTTAATTTAGCATTGTATTGTAGATGCTTTGAATTCTAACTATAATTCCAAACACATCCTAAAACTCTTACATGCTATAAACTAAAGCAAAATCATGCTGTGCTACAATACGATAGTTCAAACTCTTTTTCCAAACAGCCTACTCTCGTTATAATAATTACTATATAATTTTTGTTATTTTCACAATACTTTGAAAATTTTTCTAAATTTCTAACTCCACCATAAAAAGTTTTGCCATGCAGGGTAATTTTGTCTTCACATTGGCCTCAACTTTTCTAATTTTATATCAACTAAATAACGAAGACTGACATAACACTAAATATGTGAATTTAAGAGGTAGATTCTCTGTTCTTTTTTCTGGTAATTTCTTATACAGTCGTGGATCAGAATAATCGTAAAATAATAGTAAATTAGAATAAAGGAAAAGACAACGAAACAACTTAAGAACAAATTTTGAAACGTCGACAGCAGGGTTCAAACCTGCGGGGCGAAGCCCAACAGATTTCAAGTCTGTCTCCTTCACCAGTCAGACATATCGACATTTGGCATTCGGTTTCAAAATTTTAATATAAAGTAATTGGGTGTTTGGCATGATGTTATTAGTTAAAACTAAAAACATTGTAATATATTAAAGCTTTACACTAAGTGACTTTTTTACTTTTACAATATGGGAGAGCTTTATACTATTTTTAACTGAAAAGTTAGTTAGAACTTAGTAATATCAAATAAGCTAAAAAAAAAAAAATCTAAGAGGTCAACTTCACGTCAAACGTGATATTTCTCTAGCCTCGAGGGTCTACGAGTTTAGCAAGGGAAGTATTGGCGTGAACTTGTGTGTTGGTGTGAACTTGTGTATTGTGATAATGCGCGTCAAATAGGAAGAACAAGCAAAATAAAAGCAGGGCTGGAAAAAAAAAAAAAAGAAAAAACAAAGAAAGGAAAGAAAACGACGGTTGACTATTCTACTGCCTACTCTTGTGTGCAACACTTTATATTTGGAAGATGATATTCGATTTCCATTGTATGGCCATGATGCATTGCACTTTTCAACAATGCCCATCTTGTCTTAAAAGTCCACAAGGGATGAAAAAGAAGCAGACATATATTTTCAACATTTGGCAAAACCGCGTGATGAATACATTAACCATATTCTTTCTCAGAGAGGGACCCGCAGAACTTAGGCTTAGTATTGGACCATGATAAGAAGTAACAGAGCAGACTACGAAGACCTTGACTTGCTCTTGGTCCACTTAAAGCCATAATTCTCCTTTTCATTGTTGCTAGGTCCCATAAACATTTAACTCAACGTCTTCCATTTATGTTGCGGGTGTTAGACTTCTTATTTCGTGTCAGGTTGCTCCTATGGTTTGAACAAAAATTTTAGTTCAAACGAACTTTGTTTTAATATTTTTTCTATCAAAATTTAAATTATTATAGTGTTTTAGGTTTAAATTTTTAGTTCAAACTAGGTTCTTAAACGAGCTTTAAGAGTGACTAGATTTCTTAATGTCAGGTTTGCATGTGTAAAGTGTATGTATATATATCTATATATATATATATTTTATTCAACTGTTTAAAAAAGGCAAAACAATTATCCAAATGTGGTTTCAGCTCAGCATAGGCCTTTGTAATTCGGATTAATTTCATCCTGACTATGGTGCAGGTAAATCTTTGTCATTTTACCTGGGATTTAGTTTTATCGGTGTAAATACTAACCACACATTCTCAACCATCAAGTTCTATTGTTATGTGCAAATTACGGGTACTCAAATGATGCATACTTTTGCTTGAGCAGACTTTCATGTTGACAAGGTCAAGAATGAAGCAGTGAGTTTTAAGCAAAATGTGGAAATCATCAGCATAAAATTCTTCACCAAGTGATAATCACTTTCACCAAAATCTCTGCTCAACCCTGCCAAAAATGGTTCTTCCTTGCTCTTCAAGAAACTTGTTAATTATAACCTATATCTTTTATATATTCTTGTTGCTGTTATCCTTCTCAATCTGCTCTCCTAGAGATACCATAACACTTAACGAGTCCATAAGAAACGGCGAAAATGAGACTCTTGTTTCAGCGGGAGAGATATTCCAACTGGGGTTTTTCACCCCAGAAGGAAGCAACAAGATATACTTGGGAATTTGGTACTACGGAATTGCACCGCAAACAGTCGTATGGGTCGCGAACCGCAATCGCCCACTGGAGAAGACCAATGGGGTTTTTTCCGTTACAGAGGATGGAGAACTTAAGCTAACGGATGGGAGTAACGAGAACACGTTTTGGTCACGCAAGATTGAGGGTAGACCTTCTGTGAAGGGGAAGTTGACTCTTCTGGACTCTGGAAACTTGGTTTTCAATGAAGAAGATAATCAAGGTAATGGCTCGGAGAGGAAAATTTTATGGCAAAGCTTTGATGATCCGACGGATACGTTTCTTCCCGGTATGAAGATGACTGCAGAGATGAAGTTGACTTCTTGGACAAGTCAAGATAACCCTGCAGAGGGGAACTTCACATTCCAGCAAGATCAAGACAGGGAAAACGCGTACATCATAAAGAGAGGACAATTAAGCGAGCCACACTGGAAAAGCCAGCCCTTAGGAGAAGGATATCTGTTCAGCTTTGATGAGGTTTCTCCACTAGCATCCTACTTGCTATCGAACTTCAGCACAAAATTGCCATCGAACTTCAGCATGAAATTGCCATCGAACTTCAGCAGGTCTTTCTATGGACACTCGAATTCGGGGAGAACATTCTCCCATGCATCTGACTACACCAATACACGCCTGCTGATGAGCTTCACTGGGCAGATAAAATTTCTGATGTGGCAAAACAGCAGCGCTAACTGGTCTCTGGTGCGCTCGGAACCAAGTGAGCCTTGTCATGTGATTAATGCTTGTGGCGATTTTAGTAGCTGCAATAGCGAGAACGCCATCCTGTGCAAGTGCTTACCTGGGTTCAAACCCAAATCTCCGGCAAGTTGGAACTCTGAGGACTTTACAGAAGGCTGCGAAAGAAAATCAGAGCAGTGTACGGTTGACAATTTCTTAAACATGAAGAAGATGAAAGTGGGAAAGCCTGGTACATCGATAAAAGCAAACGATGGAGAGGGCTGCAGAAAAATTTGCATTGAGAATTGTCACTGTGATGCGTATTCATACGTCAACGAAACCTATAGAATGCGTCAATGTTGGATTTGGTCAAACGGACTTGATAATGTTCAGGAGTACACCATTGACGGCCGGGACATCAATGTCCGTGTGGCACTATCGGGCATAGGTAACATTCATTTTGTACACTCTTGTTAAGCTGCTAAAGTTTATTTATATGACTACTAGCTGGCCTAATTGTGAATGAAACCAGTTAATGACTGAAATTTCAACCGTGAAAGACCAGGCTATCCGCTGTAGCCGGCAAAATTTGTATCGACACATAATCTACTGATTTAGTTTAGCCAAACCTTGCATATCAATTATTTGACTGTTAGTAGCATACGAAACTTAAAAGGCATTTTCTAACTACAGAAAATGATTAAGGGGATGGACTAAAAATTGTTATGACTGTATAATTCTGCAGACAACTCTATTGATCCTAAAAATTGGCATTTTAACGTTGCAGAAACAACTAAAAAGGATTGTCGGACTTGTGGTGCCAACATAATTCCCTATCCATTGAGCACTGATTCTGATTGTGGTGACCCTGCATACTACAATTTCACCTGCGACAAAAGTTATGGCCAGGTTAAATTTGTGGCACCTGGTGGCACTTTCCGAGTCACAAACATTAATCCTGAACAAAGAAAATTTTCAATCCATGTCACGAGCTGCACAAGGACAGATGAAATGGGAAATTTTCCCCAGCTTAACGAGTCATTGGTGTACAAGGTGAGCCAGGGATGCAGTAGCAAGAAGTGGAATCTCACCTCAGATATTTGGTTTCCTGATGGAAGACCAAATGAAATTGAAATACAATGGACTCCACCGTTGCCACCTCTCTGTGATACATCCATAAACTGCACCCATTGGCCAAATTCCTCTTGCATTCCATCAGAAGGTGGAAAAAAAAGGTGCATTTGCAAGACACCGCTCAAATGGGATCCTCGAAATTTCACCTGCAGTTCAAGTGAAGGTACTATCTTGTGCAAACCTATGTTAGGATTTGATTAGTATGAAAGCAATGGTTTGCTCTATCAGTTAGGAAAGTACTCCTGTAGACAAATAATACTTAAACAGAAAAACTATTAGTGCATGATTAATAAAATTACAAGAAATCCAATGTTTCAAATGAACTACATAAAAATGCATGGCCTCAAAACACTCGACAAAAATGATCTTGAGATCTTGACTTCTAATCCTTCAGTTTTTTGTCTACCAGACACATAACAACTCCAATAGCTTAGAACTGCAAGTAATTTTCTAAACCTTCCACTCAAATGTCAATTTGCTAATCCCGTACACGTCATTATGTTTTTATTGTAGAAGAGGGCCATCCTATGCAATCTACAGGGTCTTCAGGAAATCAGAAGTTCTATGTTGTCATGTTCGGGATCATAGCAACTGCTGTGGTCATCTCATGCACTATTTGTTCCCTATATTACTTGAGAAGAAGAATTTTGGCCAACAAGCGAGGTAATTAGTAAGGAAATCAATACAGACATGAACAGAATTGAATGTGCAGACACCCAAATAAAAGTATATTGGGTATTTTTCCTCTTTAAAATTTAGTAACTGCCTTTCTTAAACTATGTTAAAATGCAGACAGCACATGAAACAGTCGGGAAATCCAGGCAGTTTGCGTGTATGATAGTGAGAGACAAATAACAGAATTCATTCATTCAGGAGAGTTCAAAGAGGATGTAAAGAAAGGCATAGAAGTGCCATTTGTTGTTTTGGAAAGCATACTAGCTGCTACAGACAACTTTTCAGAAGCAAATAAACTTGGACAAGGTGGATTTGGCCCTGTTTACAAGGTAAAATGGTGGCCCTCTTTGTAGTTTTTCAAAGCCTCCTTTTTCCAGAAAATTTATGTTGAACATTGATGATTTTTTCTTGGAGCTTTGCTTCAGGGTAAATTTGCAGGAGGGCAAGAAAATGCTATAAAGAGGCTCTCGAGTGGTTCGGGACAAGGCTTAGAGGAATTTAAGAATGAGGTATTGTTGATCGCCAAACTTCAGCACCGGAATCTTGTTAGACTTTTGGGCTATTGTGTTGAAGGAGATGAAAAAATTGTGCTTTATGAGTATATGCCCAACAAAAGCTTGGACTCGTTCATATTTGGTAAGTTCATCAATCCAAACTTCAGGAAATTATCTGTTGTATGTATGTCAATGATTTGAGATAGTAACTAATTGTGGTTCTGAATTTGAAAAAGATCGCACATTATGCGTGTTGCTGAACTGGGAAAAACGCTTTAACATCATATTGGGAATTGCTAAAGGGCTTCTTTACCTTCATCATGATTCAAGGTTGAGGATTATCCATAGAGATTTAAAAACCAGCAACGTTCTACTTGATGAAGAGATGAACCCCAAAATTTCTGACTTTGGCTTGGCAAGGATTTTTGGAGGTAAACAAACAGAGGCAACCACAACAAGAGTAGTCGGAACATAGTAAGTCCTAAAATGCTGCATCATTATGTCTGTTTTGCATCCATTTTTTTATATCCAGAAAATATACAATCATCTACGTCTATCTCCAAATCTACTAACCGAAAGAACAATTGTTGTCTATATGCAGTGGTTATATGTCACCAGAGTATGCATTAGATGGATTTTTCTCAACCAAGTCTGATGTTTTCAGCTTTGGTGTAGTCATCCTTGAGATTATCAGTGGAAAAAGAAACACTGGATTTTACCAGTCAGAACAAGCTTTGAGCCTTCTTGGTTACGTTAGTACTACAACAAATCTTTTTTTTTTTTTTTAATAAAATGATCTCTCTGTAACGTGGATAAAATTTTCTATTTGGTTGCAGGCATGGAAGTTGTGGATAGAAAACAAAGCATTGGATCTGATGGACGCAGTGCTAAGAGAGACATGCAACGCAAATGAATTCTTAAGGTGTGTGAACGTAGGACTATTGTGCGTACAAGAGGACCCAATTGATCGTCCCACCATGTCGAATGTGCTCTTCATGCTCGGGAGCGAAACCGCGAGTCTTCCAAATCCTAAGCAACCTGCCTTTGTTGTGAGAAGATCTCTTTCTAGCACTGGTTCTTCCAGTAAACCATTATCCATTAACGAGTTTACAGCTAGCTTGGAGGAAGGCCGGTAACGACTGAGATCATTCTCGTGAGCTACTTTCTGTTCTAAGTAGAATATTTGCTTGTTCTTTCAATGTTGCACTTTCTGCTACCTTTAGACATGGTTACGTGCTTAATATTGAAGAGGAAAATACTTTTTATTCATCTCCAAAAGTTACAATGTACTATATATTTGGTTGGCAAAACTTGCTGGTTGTTTTGTACGATGTTTTTAAATTCAGAATTCACACAATAAACCCCTCAAAGAAAAAAAAAAAAAAAAGAATTTACAAAATAAAGCAATTCAAATGGTCCAAAATATTACAACCTTTGCCAGCCAAATTGTTGTTCATGTTATTTTCCCCTAAAACAATTATTGTTCATGTTATTATCCTAAAAAATACAAAATTTCCTAAACGCAACACAAAATCAGAATCTGCAAGCATGCTCCAACTAGTACACTGAACTAATCGGGAAAGGGAAGAAAACCATTTAGATCGGCAATTAAATTTACAACATTAAAGAAATAAAATTGTTTAGAATAGTCCATTAAAAGAGTGCTAGAATAGTAGAAAAAGATAAAATCTTTTTTAATGGTCAATCTATTTTATGGGTAAAAATTCCATTTCTTTTGACAGAAAAATAGATGGAAGGGGCAAAGTGAAGACTTTTAAAAATTACGAGGGCAAAATAGGAGAGACTCTAAAGTTCAAGAGCAATTGGTGTTAACAACCTTAAAAATAATAATAAAAAAAGAATTATTACAACCTATGGCCTCTAAACTTTGAGATCTTTTCTACTTTATCCCTTGAATTTTAAAAATCAACACTTTGTCCCTTGAACTTTTAAAACTCTTCATTTTGTCCTCTGAAGTATCACAACAAAAAATTAGACTTTTAGTCACAACAGTTTTTAACAAAACTTTCAATCACAATATTTTTATGTGACTAATATGTATTTAGTCATAATTTTAATTGAATTTTTGTTGTGATTAAAATCTTTGAAAACGTGTAACCATAAAGTTTTTAGTCATGAAAACATGCTGTGATAAAAAACCTTACAACTAAAAGTTTTTGTCAAAACAAAAAATGAATTAAAACTTATTGTTGTGACTAAAAGTTTTGCTAAAAACTGTTATGATTAAAAGTCTAGTTTTTTTGTAACGTAAATAGCGTAAGCTCCCTAATGCTACATGTTGTCTCATACAATTGGTTTCCTAATTTATTAAAAGTTATCCTGCAATCAAGTAATACTAATTGTTCAAACCCAATTACAATCGATCGATTGATCAATAGACAAATAGAAAACAGAAAGAATCATTTTGATAATAATCTCAAATTTCAACAAAATCCTACACGTGATTAGCATTATAAACAAAAGATTAAATTAGTTTAAAATTTGTTGTATACCGAATTTGACGTAATTCATGTTTTCTTCAATTTTGGTCTTAAAAAAATTATTCGCACATGACACCACTTTACAGTATTTAATTAAAAGCATCAGTATAGGGAAATTATATTGTTATTAGTTCCGTAACATAGAATAATGTTTCTCCAAATTATAAGCAAAACACAGTTGCAAGACACATGGAATAATTATTGAATTGTCACTTGTTTTTGTTCAACAACAAACTGCTATTTACAATTAATTTATTTGGACGTGACCCGGAAATAGACCATGCATTGATGATTGAGAAATAAAAAACTGCATCTATAGATAAGGTGGGTTTCTTGATTAATTTTTATTCTTTAAATCAATGAGTACATGTCTGGAGAAAAGTTTTTCTTCATGCGATTTGTAAGAGAAGTCCAAAAACATGCGGCGCGAACTTTATTTTTCTTTAAAATTAATTATAAAAATTTCCTCTAAATTATAACCTTTATAATACTTTGTTCCCCGAACTTCAAAATGTAACATATGTTCTCTTGAAGCATGAACCATTAAAAAAATGTTCATTTTATTAGAATTTTAATGACAAATTGATAAACAATTTTAAAGTTATGGGTATTCTAGTAATCCTAGTTATAAAAATAAGTTAAATATTAAAACTATAATAAAAATAGTCGTTATTGATGATTAAAAAAAATCAATTAAAACCATTGCACTATTGGAATCTTTCTTTTCGATATACCAAAATTTTCTTCAAAAATTTTATTAATTTTTCACACCAAAAAGTATTATGAAAATTTAAAAGGTATATATATTAGTGAAATGAAAAAGCATATATCATAAATATATTAAATATAAGAAAAAATATAATAAAATTTTCAAAGAGAAAAAAAACTCTAATAATATTAATAAAACTTCTTTCATATTTTTGAAGTTTTTATTGGTATTTATACCTTTAAAAATTTCAAAACACTTTTTAAGTATGAAAAAGAAGTTAATAAGAAAATTTCGGTATCTCCGAAAAAAGAAGATTCATATCGTAGTATCTTTTATAATTGGTTTACATTTTTTTTTGAAGTTGAGGTGGAAGCTTCAAACTTTTTATCTTTAGGTAAAGTCGGTTATAGTTTTACCACACTCTGCCTGTAACCATTGAGTTAGTACATTTCGAAATAATTAGGTTTTCATTTGCAAGATAAACTAAGGTTGGTACAATACCCTTAACTTGTCTTGTTTTACTTGTTTCACTTATCTTATTGTGTATATGCAATATAACATGTTACTACATAATATCATGTATTATAAATCATAAGCATGCTTGACTAAAATTAAGTAAACAGTATAATTTGACACTACATGCATCACATGCAATGCATGATATAATCATAACATAATATAATATGACATAAACCTAACATAATTTATATAACATAACATGGTATGCTATGGCATGGCATAACATGACATAACATAACACTGATAATGTGTTTTATAATTTTCATAAATCATGTAAAAACATTTTATTTTGAAGACTATTTTTTTATACTGCTAGAAAATATAATCTGCTATCTCACTATGTTCAAACATAATCTTACACTTAGTTCTATGAAAAAACACCTGACGAGAGAATGACCTTAACTTGTTTATAAAAGTAGACAAATAAAATGTTTTTCAATGTTCAAATATTAAATTAAATAAACATTTATTGCATATCTAATTTGACGGGATTCTTGTTTTCTTCAATCTTGGCCTTAAAAAAGTGTTCGCATATGGCACCACTTTACAGTTTTTTCCGTGAAAGACCACTTTGAGTATTTTAACGCATCAGCACACGGAGCTCGTATCATTACCGATTCTGTTATCGAATGGTACCATGTATAAAATATCATTTCAATGCAATTTATACGGTGATTTCTTTCTTCACTTTTGGGTGTTGCTCCTAAAATAAATAGAAAATTGTATTATTTCACAAAAACTTTCTTAGCATGTCCTGTATCTTGTATCTGTTATCGAATACATGACACACAGACCTAGGACTCTGCTCTTCAAGGTTTCTGCTTATCACATCTTCAAAAAAGTCTCAGATTAAAGGACCTCTTTTCTTTCTTTTTTTTTTTGTTGGTCTCTGTAGATGACTCTTTTTGTTTCATATATTAGAATGTCTTTTGACGAGATTAATTACGTCGTTTCTATATATATGATGCAAAATTAATGCGATAGAAACAAAGAACAAAAACATACAGAATTTACGTGGAGACCCAAAACGGGAAAAAACCACGGGCAGAGGAGAAGCAAATCACTAAACTCGTAATGATTACAATGGAGGTGTTAGGGAGGCTTAAAATTCGGTAAAAACAAGCCCTACCGTAATACATTATATATATAGGTACAGGCAAAACCCTAAGGGCCCAAAAACATAAATTAAATGGCCCAACAACACAGGTCCGTAGCGCGGGGGCTCTGCCCTTGCACCCCCGGCGAGATCAGTGGTGGGCTACGAGAACAAGCCTATCGGCCCGATCCCTCTGTTACCACCACAGATCTCATGAAAAATTCCACTTTTGTTTTTACCACAAATTGTCGCACCGCGAGCTTTTCGGATCGGGTCAAACTAAATTCGGGTCACCATACTCTAACAATATATATATATATTTTTTATCACCTCCAAAATTTAACAGTTACTATATGTTTTGTTGGTTGGTAAAACTTTCAGCTGTATGTTACTTTAAATTTCGAATTTACCCGATAGAAAAGAAAGATGATAGCATTTTCTTTTCAAAAATTTTAGTACTTTTTTTATGCTGATGAAAAAAGAGGATTTTTTTTTTTTTTCATAGTATTAGCAAATCTCATATTTCTAAAGATTTCAAAGTTCAATATACAAAACATAAATGAGAACCTTACAAACTTTTATATACAACTTTAGAATGTATATTTAAGAAAGCATCCATCAGTAAATCACGTTACCCCAGCTAGCACGCTAAAAAATTTGGCAAACCAAAGACATTTAGATCAGCGACTAACAACAACAGGAGAGAAACATAATTGTTTAGAATAGTCCTTCAAAAAAATGTTTAGATTGGTAAAAAAAAAAAAAATTTTAAGGTCAGTCTTACATGTGATTTAATAGAATAAACAACAGATTAAAATAATCTAACATTTGTTGCATATCTAACTTGACATGATTCTTGCTTTCTTCAATTTTGATCTTAAAAAAAAAATGTTCCGACATGACACCACTTTACAGCGTTTTAAATGCATCAGTAGAGGGAAATTGTAAACAAACCACATTCAGAAGAAATAATTGTTGAATTCACCCTTGTTTTTGTTAATGTTTAACAACAGACATCTCTTCAAAATTAGTTTATATGGACGTGCCCTGACAATAGTCAACACGATCATGAGTTGAGAATTAAAAAAGACTTTGGTCATCTTCTTCTCTTCTTTCTCTTTTGTACACTAATCAAATAAAAGTTCTAGTATTCTAAAACTCTCTGGCCAATCTGCAAAATTTTGCTCAGCCATGGATATTGAGACCAACCCAAGATTCAATATGCTTGTTTCTTTCCTGTGGCTATTATTATTACTCAACACTCGCTTCTCACTTGGAATTGATACCTTCTCTGAAAACCACTTCCTCTCGGGCAAGAAACCATTGTTTCTGCTGGTGATATATTTGAACTGGGATTATTTATTCCAGATTCTTATCTCAACTACTATGTAGGCATGTGGTACAAATACGATCCGATGAGGGCCATAATTTGGGTAGCAAACAGAGAGGAATCGGCTTTCTCAGCTAAATCAGAGCTAAGAATCTTAGATGGCAATTTAGTTCTCTTTGATGAGTCAAAAAAACCAATTTGGTCCACGAATATAAAGAGTTCTTCTACCTCTCGTTCTGTAGAAGCAGTACTTCTAGATACTGGAAACCTCGTCTTAAGCGAAGTCGGATCTAATTCTTCAAAACCATTGTGGGAAAGCTTTGACCATCCTACTGATACTTGGCTACCTGGTGCTAAAATTGGATACAATAAAATAACCAAAACAAGCCAGATTCTTACTTCATGGAGGAACCCTACTCCAGGCATCTACTCTCTTCAGTTAGATTCAAGTGTCAACTCTTTTATTGTCCAGTGGAATCGGTCAAGGGCGTACTGGACTGGCAGACCTTGGAATGAACAGATCAAGACGGAGTGCAATTTCAGTTTTGTTTCAAATGAAAATCAAAGCTATGTCACCTATAATCTTGTTAATGTTTCTCCGACTGCTACGACTCGATTTTTTATGGCTCCTTTTGGACAATCTGCAAGGAATGTGGGTGCCTCCTGATGGATGGTTTTATCCTTGGCTTAAACCAGAACGAAAGTGTGATGTTTGTCGTTTATGTGGGGCATATCGAAGGTGCAATGAGACGTTGGTTCCCTTATGTAGTTGTTTGCCGGGGTTTCAACAAAAACAATTGATTACTTATCATCAGTTAGTGATAGATTTTTCAGATGGTTGCTTTAGAAAAAAAGAACTGCTGTGTGGAAACAATAACAGTATTGGTGATGGAAAGAGAGACAGATTTCGAGAAATGCTCAGCATGTCCTTTCTTGAATACAAACAATTTCTGCCAGTTGATAGTATAGCAGATTGCGAAGCAATCTGTTTGAATGACTGTTCTTGCACTGCTTATGCCTATAACAAGAGCGGTTGTTTAACATGAATGGGAGATCTCCCAGATCTTCAGCAAATTTCATCAAACGACGGTAATGGAAGAACAATCTACGTTCGACTAGAAGCCTCCGAGTTTCCAAATCCTAAAAATGGTAAGGGAACATTGCTCATCCTTAATTGGATTTTCCGAAGTAAAAGAAAAATGGATTGCAGGGCTTCAGGTTATTACTCATTCCTTAGCATACATTTCATTATGCTAAATCCATTTATCTAATTATATCTCTATCGCAGGAGTTGACAGCTCTGAGCTATACTTTGCCTTGTTTGGGACTGTAGTTACTGTTATTGTTATCTCGTGCACTGCTTATTATGTCTATCATCTGAGAAGAAAAAAAGTTGCAAGTAGGCAAGGTAATTAGTGTGTCGAATTAGCACAAATGCATGCATGCTCGGATAGAAGTGATGACAACCCTGTCTTTCATTTGAATTGTGAGTGATCGCCTGGATTGCTTAAAATCAGGTACGCAGGGAAAGATTCAACAAAATCTGGAAGCTTTTTTGTATGACACTGAGAGGAACATCAAAGAGTACATTAATTTAAGCCAATTCCAAGATGATGAAAACAAAGGCATAGAAGTACCATTGGTTGTTTTGCAAAGCATAGTAGCAGCCACAGACAACTTCTCATAAGTAAACAGACTTGGACAAGGAGGGTTTGACCAGGTTCATAAAGTAAGTAATGATACTGATCATACTAGTAACTAGCATAAAATTTTTAGAATGTTGCTGATCATAAAGGATGGTACTTTCATGGAACTCTCCTTGAGGGTAAATTTCCGGGAGGACAAGAAATTGCTATAAAAAGGCTCTCTAAGAGTTCAGGACAAGGCTTAGAAGAATTTAAGAATGAGGTATTGTTGATTTCCAAACTTCAACATTGGAATCTTGTAAGACTCTTGGGGTATTGCTGAGATTAAAAGTTGTTGCTCTATTGATATATGCCCAACAAGAGCGTAGATTCGTCCAAATTTGGTAATTTTTGTATATTTTGTCTGACTTTGTTTTAGCTTTATTTATCAACTCAAGCTTTTACTGCTAAATTGGGAATCCAACCAGATCAAAAGTTTTGCAAATTGCTGAGCTGGAAAATACGCTTTAACATAATAATGGGTATTGCAAGAGGCCTGCATTATCTTCACCATGATTCGAGGTTAAACATTATCGACAGAGATTTACAAATGGGCAATGTTCTATCAGATGAGGAGATGAACCCCAAAATTAGAGTAGTTGGGACATGGTAAGTTTTTGCAAAAGTCTGTTTTGTTAAATCTGTTATTTCGTTATAAGTTGACCAGACGATTCAATCACCTAGTTGTCATATTTCTCTATGCATATTGTTTTAATGCAGCAGCTACCTGTCTCCAGAGTATGCGGTAGATGGGTTATTCTCAATCAAATCTGATGTTTTCAGTTCTGGTGTTGTAATACTTAAGATTATTAGCAGAAAAAGGAACGCAGGATTTTACCAATCGGAAGAGCACTGGGCCTTTTGGGTTTTGCGAGTTAATACTGTGTTTTTCTGAAATCAGTATTACAATTTTTTCTGGTATGCTCTCTATGGTAATTCAGATAGACTTTTCAAATCGATTGCAGGCATGGACATTGTGGAAAGAAAACAAGGTATCTGATCTAATGGAAGCAACAATAAGGGAGAGTTGCAATGAAAATGAATTCTTGAGGTGTGTGAGTGTTGGACTGCAGTGTGTACAAGATGACCCGAGTGATGGACCTACAATGTCCATTGCAGTCTTCATGCTTGGAAGTGAAACTGGAAGTCTTCCAAGTCCTAAGCAACCAGCCTTTGTTGTCAGAAGGTCTCCTAGCAGAGCTGCTTCTATTGATAAACCATTGTCCGCAAACGAGTTAACCGATGCATTAAAAGAAGGCCGGTGACAACTTAAACTCTCTTCTAATGACAAACCATTGGTCTGTTTCTCATCATCAATCATTGTAGAGATTAGTGAAATGAAGAATCTGGAATATGATCGCCTCTTTTGAACGCTTTGTTGAATTAGATAACGCCTAAGTGCAAGTAAACCGAGATATTACAGTATGGTTGATAGTTGAATAGTCTTCCACTTGAAGGTAATTCTTTTCTAGTCCGGATGTCTATCCCTTCAATTAACGTCAATGTCATATGATTAAGATTTTTATCAATATGTTAATATTTGGCTAACAAAGCATTCTCCGAATCAATAATGTCATTAAAGGTTAAATTTGACCTATCCTATACTTGGTGCCGTGGCAATCAAAATTTTGATAACCATTGAAATAAGAAAATGTAGAAAGTTTCAAATCTGGATAGCTGGCAATATATATCAATTTTCTTAGCTTGGTTGAAAAGTATTTGAAAGTGCCATGCAGTTATGGCAAATAACTTGCAAGTCTGATTCTTTGACTTGCTACACTCAAAATACTGTTTATACTGCTTGAATTTCTACAAAATGTCGTACACGAGAAGTTAAAAAAATTTTGACCTTTCAACGGCTTATGGTTTTTGAACTTTTTTTGTTGTTTTTTTTTTTTTTAAAACAACTAAGTACGATAACAAAAAGGAGATGCCTGTCGCTTAATAACTGCTGTTAAATCTTGTTGTATTATCAACCCTGTATTGGTTTTAAGTTGATTGTTGGATGGCACAAAAACTGGTATATAATAATAATGATAATAATAATAATAATAATGGGAAAGTCTATAGTCCCTTAAAATTTAAAATCCCCTACTTCTACATTATGGGTTATAAGGCGTCGATATATCATTTAAGGTAGATGCAAGAACTAGCGTGTGATAAGGGCATCCTAGGGTAAAATTTCTCCTTCTAAACTGGCAACCGGCTAAGAACTGAAATTAAAATAAAAAATAAAAAATACATGGTAGGGACTTGTCATACGTTCCCCTCCCTCCGTGCTTCTCTTTTTTTTTTTTTTCGTCGAACGTTCAGGGTACTCCCTGCTAATCTCATTTCCCTCTCCATCGACCTGTATCGCTTCTGCATTTGGGATTTCTGTGCTTCTTGATTGTTGTGATTTTCTGTGTTCTGAAAAAAAGTTTGATTCCTCTTTTCTTTTTTTTGCATGTTTCGTTGCCTAGAAATCAAAAGTAACGTTGAATATTTTTTGTTGTTGGTTTCTGTGTTTTGAAATAAAGTTTGCTTCCTCTGACGATATCTTTGAAATCTGAGTTTTTCTTGGCTCTATTTTCTGTTTTTTATCTAAACGGAATTTTTGAATCTGCTTTTTTTTTTTTTTTTTTTCTTTTGGCAGGACTTTCATGATTTTATTGAACAAATCATAAAGCAAAAAACCGGAATTCAAATTTGTTTTCAGGTTGAACATTCGCAAATTATTCTAATAATCATTGATCATTTGAACTAATATCTTTCTTAGATGGAGGCAAATTACTCGACCAAGATATGAAGGAGCTCAATCAAAATGTAGTGGATCTTGGCATTGAAGAGAAGACAATTGACGAGGCTCTTTACTCTAGGCGTGTTTGAGCTCGGGCTTCGTTATTCACTTATTTGGTCTTGTTCATCGGTATTTTTGTTGGGATTTGAATTTGATGTATTTTTAGCATAATTTTTCTTTGTTATTGATATTTGTTAATTTGAATTTTAGTAACTTATAAGAGCTTGATTCTATTTAAAGTGCAACAAAATCAAGAAAAATAGATTATTTTCCATGTCAATTTTGGTTCACGGGTTGATCTCGTGTCATGGGTTAATTTTGAGTCACGGGTTCATGGGTTGATTTCGTGCCATGGGTTATTTTTGGTTTCTGTCATGTTGATTTGCAAAGAAACTTTATCGTGTTTGTGTTGCAGTTTTCAATTTTTTTTTATGTCACAAGTTGTGTACGGGTTGAATAAAAAAATGATGACACGACTAAAACACTACACGAGGCACGAATTGCCATCCTTACTCTATGGTATAGCAATTCCTCTCTATCTCTATCTTTCCTTTCTTTAGATCGGGGATTCACGGGCTGTTGGTTGAAACGACGGCGAGATCTATTAGGTGGCGCACCTTGGTTTACATTCAACGATCTCGGCATGGTTGAAGACCTCCAGGCGATCTCTGACAAGGAAACTATTCAACATCGACAACGACGTCAACAATGATTCAACTTCTTTTTGATGACTCGACCTACCACAAGTCAACTCATGAATTACATGGCACGACTGGTTAGTCAATCTGTGATTCTCAAACTCTAAGCCACACAACTTCCTGGAATTTTGGGGCGAAACAACACCAAATTTGTGACGACCCTACCTACGTGGCCGTCACTTGACTTAACATGGTCGTAAACTTTAACATACTTATATATAAAGTACAAAATTTTAGAATAAATTTTTTTTTTTAAATGGATTCTTACTATCGAATCCTTGGCATGAAACCTTAGAGGGAATAATGATGTCTTAAAGAGAATGAATTCTCAACATACAACTTTAAAAGATGTAATAATCATTTCTCGAAAACTTAATTTCGTAACTTAACAAAATACATAAATTTCTTAAACATGGTAATAATGTAATAATAATTATTACGTTTTTAACTCAATTATAATTTATAAATCATGATACTTTACATAACTCATAACATTTATTTCTTGAAGCAAAACTATAGTAATTTCCTTGAACTTTTCTTTTTAGACATAAGGATAATTATTTAGCAACTATTACTTTAAAGACATTTCACAATTTAAATAAAACTATTTTCAAAACAATTCTAAATTAAATATTAAAATAAAATCTCATTTAAATGCTCTTTAAAACTTTCTTAACAATTAATTCTATATTTTACTTATAATTTGAAATCTTAAACATAACATATTGATATCTTAAAACTTAATCTTTTTAGATCTTAACATAATAATAATTACTTGGAACTCGTTCATTTAAATCGTTACTTATTTTGACATAAAACTTATATAATCATTTTTTTATTATAAATGCTCATATAATTTTCTCATTTGAAAACTTCGCACATTTATTGCATCAAACCTTCTTAAACTAGCCAAAACATAATTTCTTATATCTTAAACTTTTAAGTTTAAGATACTAATTTCTTAAAGTTTTTCCTTTAAACTTTCATAATAATTTCATAAAAACATAATCATAAAATTCATTTATCAACATAACATAAACCTTAATAATCATTTTTAATTCTAAATAAATTTATAATTTTCTTACTTAAATAATTCGTGTATTTGTTGCATTAACTAATGCAATATTCTTAAACTTTAAAATCCTTTGAACCAAAATTGTGTAAACACAAACTTGGTTTTTAAAGCATAATTACGTAAATTATTTACTTATTCATATGGACATATTTTCGTAAGATGTGAACATACGAAATTTCGTAAAATAAAACATGCATAAATTCATAAAATAAAAATGCAGAAATATTACATTGCGTGAGCGGTATCTATTCCCATCTTCACCATTTGTCCGCTGCTCACCACTGTCCATCAAATGCCGCTGACAGGTTTTCTTACCTACAGCATGAACATTCTTAAATGAGCTTTCGCTCAGCAAGTAGGAAATTAGTCTCGCAAAACATAAATAAAAACCATTTTATAAAAATATGCATGAGCATTTTATACTTGCTTATCAACTTGAATTATGCTTAATTATTTAAGCTTTATCTTATCTTCTTACTTTGGGCCCGGTGATCGTACCAATTGCGCGCGAGTCTTGGGAAGTTAGGGTTCGCGAGGTCCCAACGACACCAAGATTTATTCTTTTATTTAACATGAAACCTCCCCGTGGGTCGAGAGGTTGGTACGACACCCTTAACTTGTCATATAAGTTT
>CAMOHE010048060.1:8586-36762 GCA_946598075.1 Artocarpus hirsutus
AAGAAACATAAAAACAGAAAACTTGACCTTTAATCACTTGGAGAAATTAATTTGAACTTATAAAGCATGAATAAAGTATAAAACTTCTTCTGTAACATAGTTAACATACAAAAATATCATTCAATTTTTCTTTTCTTGAAAAAAAAATCCAAAATATCTTTTTCCAATTTTCAAAACATTCAAGTAAATTTGTTAGTTACAAAAACTGATGATTGACCTTCGAGGATTGATCACCTTATATCTTTCAATTTATATTCAATTAGAGCTTAAAAATTTGCAAGAATAAAGTTAGCATATATATATATATATATATATATATAACTCTTATATTTTTCTTTAGCTAAAAAAATTTCATTTGATAATTTAAACAAATCATAATTAATATGACAAAATTTGCCAACAAAACATAAGTAGTGAGCAGTCCTAATTAAAAGTTATGGATTAAATAACTTATGCCATAAAATAATTTATAAAAGTTACCATACATAATAGACACATATAGTCATAGCATATCTAAAATTTAGCTCTAAATAAATTCAGAATAATTCAAAACACAAGTTTGAGTTCAAAGTTAATATTAACATAAGATATACTAAACACTTTTCATTCAAGTATTTTTATAAAATCAAATATGTATGATATGTTAATGAAATTTTTATGTGACATGTTCATTATCAAATAAATGCTAAAAAATAATAAATCATGAAAAACATGTTTGAGAATATGATTTATTGTCTCACAAATTATTTAGAGCATATCAAACAGATATTCTTAACCACTGAATACGTGACGATCAACAATTTTTTTCTCAAAATATAATAAATATATGAAGTTAAAAATTTACAAACACTTAGTTAACATATTAGCAAAAACTTAGAAGTTTTTACGGAATCAAAAGACACCGTTGGTCCATAAAATGGACTCTAAAATACACATACAAATCTACCAACAAATAAAAATTTGTCAGTAGTGTTCAATTGAAAGCTCAGAACATTTATAATATATTGAACAAAATTTATAAAGCATTCTAGATATTCCTAACATATATATGGACATCATATCCAAAAATTATAGCAAAAAAAATCATTTAGATTTAAAACATTATCGAGAATTTAGTAAACAAGTGAACCCTTTAACTCTCAGATCACATTTTAATAACAAATATTATGTTAAATTTGTATCAAACTCTTGCAGCTCTAAAAATTAAACATAACATAAACATCATAAAATTAAACATCCCTAAAAATTAAAATCCTCACGTTCATGAAATATCACAAAAATTCAACGATTAAGACAAAAGCCGCATATTCTAATTTAACAACATACCTTAAATTTGAAACCCTAAATTTCAAACCCTAATCATACCGAACACACATAATTATAAATATATTAAATAATGAAACCAAAATATCATGCATGTAAATAAATTCATATCTTGTGTTCTTGAATTCTTTGAGAGAGAAAATCTTAAAGAAAATAAAATCCCGAACTAAAGGCGCATGAGGTTTAGGGAAGCAAAAAGAGAGTATAAAAGTATAAAGGAATAGGAGAAAAGATAGAGGCAAGAAAAAGGGATAGGGATAATATGTGTATATGAAGGCACAAATTTATGGGTATAAACAACTCTAGTCCTATGTAAAATTTTCCCCTTTTTTTTTTCTTTTTTGTTCACGAGAACAAAGTTGCCTTTCTTTTTTTACGTTTTCTTTAATGGCAACAGTTGCTGTACATATGTGTATATATAGATAGTATAATATAAACAATCACATGTGTGTATTTATAACCTAATAAAAATATTATTTGACATATTATTATCATGACATCATAGATGCTATAAAAATGAGAAAATATATAATAAAATTCATGTCATTGTCAAGAATATTACTCTCAAGCATTATAAAGATTATAAATTTAGAACAAGTTGAAACTCTTTAAAAAAAGAAAATACTTTTGGACATGAATATCCCGAGCACATTGATCCCTATTGCCCATTACTTATGACATTACTAAACAAAATTTTAACTTACTTAACATAAATAATAATAGCATGTAAATTATTACGTTTTAACATTAAATTAACCTAAGTATCCATAAACAAAAACGATGAGCATTACATGCAGTAAGTCATTAAATAAGTTTACTATACATAATGAGTTTACATAGGGTCAAAAAACAATGTGATATGAATAGGTAATAATTTTCATTAAATATATATCAAGTTCTATTTACATATACCAATGGTCATATATAAGATTATTTTAATCCTGAGCTTTTTGCAAACTCCTATTTATGAAATTATGTCTTTTGATTTACTCAGTACAGATTCAAGAATCTAATCTCATCCCTTGTATTTTGGAAGCATAGTGCAGTAAGTAACTGGGAATGCTAATATTTACAAGATGGCCTATTCCTTTTTCTAATAAGAAGTAGATAAATAATTCTTATGAGTGATTCAGGTCTTGAATAATATGAGTGCTCAATTAATGATTAAGTTCATGAATTTTTTATTCATTAGATAATCAATGGCACTTAAAGATGAAGAAGTAATTGAAGAGATTAACAGATTTTACCTAGCTCTAATTATGAATTTTTTATGGAGGATCAATTTATATAAAATGACTATATCAAATGGACGAATCTAAAGTATGAGTAATTATATCTACAGTTTAAAGAGTGTGATTTCATGCTTTTAGTTGAGCAATATTGGAATTAATAAAAGAGTAATATGTTAAGTAAATAGTTTATTTAATATATTGGTCTTATTGGAGCTTAAAATTATGTATCCATTATTCCTCTCGTTGTCCTTGTAAACATTATTTTAACAAGTGTAATTATTGGTTTAATTAATTAATTTAGAATTATAGGATTCTAAATTAGATATTACTCAACATAAATTAATTATGAAATAATTTATAAATATTAAGTAATAAGATTATTTAATAAATAATGATTAATTTTGGTAGACATACAGTAAAATCCACCTACTGTTTGTGGCGTAGACAAGCATAGGTAAAAGTTCTCAGTGCAATCTAAAGTTTGTTCAACAAATTTTCATATTTAGAACTTTCTAATTTTGGATAGGTATGACTTAATTCAAAAGCAAAGTGAATGTCTCTATATGTTGTGCCACATGCAATATAAGGAAGCAGAAACATGTTTCTTTTCTATCAATTAAATATCAGTTATGTAAATATTAAAATAAAGAAAGCTTGGAAAATTAATTGCGGCTCTCATTCTATATAAATAGAGGTCTCCATTATTCATTCTATGTATAACTAAGAGTCTTAGTTAGACTGCAAAAATTCTACCAGAGAGTTCAGCAATAGGCATGTAGAGGGAGAAAGAGAGAAGAAAAAGTGTTCTTCATCTGAATACCTGCTTTACACATATGTTGAGATTAGCAGGTGAGAAAAGTGAGAAGGGTGATCATTAGAAAAAAAAATTCCTTTCTACGCCCACACATTCATCTGATCAATGCTGAGGACTAGACGTGAAAGGCTTTATTTTTATATAGAGAACGTTGATATCTGGTAAAAAATATTTCGTCCCAGTCAATTCAACTGGATAGCATAAATTTTATATGTATTTAGTAAACATTAAATTAATATGCTTTATAGCATAGTTTTATAAAAGTTTTATGAAATTTTTGTTATATACATTCCTGACCACTACATATTTTTATCTAAAAATGTTTTAGAAAACCAACATAACTGTTGACGGGAAAAACTCATCCAACAACATTCTCTCAAATTCCTCACCGAAATAATCACTCATAAACAAACTAAATAATAACAAGAACTCAAGAATTTAGAGTGGTTTGCTTCAATTAAAGGCTACATCTATTATGGGTTTTCTCGGATGGTAGGGTTTCACTGTGAGAAAATATGAATACGAAGAGTTTGATGCCAATAATTAGACTTAGGCTTTTTTTAGAACTGGCTTGTATTTATAGTACATGGGAATAGTCAATGCCTTACCCCTTTGGCCAAATTTAAATTTAAATACAAGATAATCTCATTCCTTATTGGCTAGACCTCATCACCATGATCTCTTATAGGACTGATCCTTTATGAGTATCCTAGATTCAACACACCATGATCATCTTAAGTGCTTATTGCCATCTTGGAGATCTTCTAGTTTAAATACGGATGCAAATAAACCATTTTACTCTTCTTGGTTATTACCTAAAAAGAAGCTTCTAGAACACACCAAGGCAATATGGGTTGAGATAAATCTTGGGCCTTTCTAGGCCCAATACCTAACTAAGACTAACTTAGTAACTCGACAACATTTGCCCCTCGCTTGGGGTACTTCTTATGTCAGTAGTTGAAGTGCCTTGAGGTCAACTGGTCAAAACCTTCTTTGAGAAATCTCTTAGGCTTCAGACAACTAATGATGGCAGTGGAGCTAAAGAGTTGCCTCAACTATTAGGCTGCAAATCATGGATGTCAACCATTGTGTCATGTGTCAGGGAAATGCATCTGGGCCATCAATTCGAAGGGGCATTTTCTTATGCAAATCATGGTTGTTGATTAAGAATCTTTGTACCCGCCATTGAATCAACGTCCTCGTAGATCATACGGTCGATATCCAAGATGCTTTTCAATTTAAATACCTAAAAACTTAACCCATTTCTATTTTTTCAA
Organism: Artocarpus hirsutus; assembly: GCA_946598075.1. Taxonomy (NCBI): domain Eukaryota; kingdom Viridiplantae; phylum Streptophyta; class Magnoliopsida; order Rosales; family Moraceae; genus Artocarpus; species Artocarpus hirsutus. Next base: position 13,233 of record CAMOHE010048060.1, read on the forward strand.
AAAATTTAAAAGCCAAACCTCTACCAAAATTTCTCCAAATCCTCTTTAGCTAATTTTAATCATTTTTTATCACAAATTTTTGTAAGGAAATCCATTTTTAGGTGTTTTGAGCTTACTATAAGGAGTTACAACATTGAATCCTCAAAATTAACATCAAAAAATGTAACTTTTAACACTTTAACTCTATCTTTGATTTTCTTCGACTTTATAATTTTTTTGAGCATGAATCTCCATGTTTCCCTTTTTTTTATATGTGCTTAGAAATCTCTAAAATTTGGGACTATTTAGGGTGTTTTTAGTTATAAGTGTTGAAACTGATTTTGAACTTGCAGACGAACTCGGTCATTGAGTTCACACTTAGTCAAAAACTATTGTCTTTCATAGGTAGAGTCTTTTTGGCTATTAGGACTTAAAACTTTTTCCTTGCTTTTGCTTGCTGTGGCTTTGACATATAACATCTCAAAGGATTTTGGTAGTGGTGAGAAGCCAGTAGAGCCGTAGTTTTAGGGGTTGACTTTACTAACCAGCCCAGCACATCGAGGATTATGTCAATTCAAGATATGGAAGGCACCGTTATTGAAAACTTAGCTTAGGCCTCATTGTCGAAGATCGAGGAAACCTGAAACACCAAAAGTTGAGTCTAATGAGATAATGAGGGACATTGATGAATGTGCTAAAGACCCCAAAGTAAATGATGAGGACTCAGAGAAAACTGACTTGGTTGATGAGCTGTTAGAAAGGACGCCTCTTAGCCTTAAGGTTATTTTAAATGCTCCCTAAATAGACTCCAAGGTAGAAATTTCTTACCCTTTCACCTTGGGAGATGAGTCCTTTGAAGATCCCATAGAGGCTGCTTTTTGGTTTAACGCATGCCGTAGTGTTGTTTACAAAAAGTTCAACGAGTCTTTTGGTTTATATGGCCTCGGTTATTTAATGTCAAGGCCTGATTATAGGGTTTCAAATCCTCTTAAAGGCACCATTGCTGTCTATACCAACACCCTCTTTTGTAATGTCTTTTTTCCTTATCATCCTTTTCATAGGAAGATTTTCAATGAATTCGGTATCACTCCACCTCAATTGAATCCTAATGGTTAGATAATTCTATCCGGGACTTATATTCTTTAGAGAGTTCATCTAATGGTTGAGCTAATGATGCAAGAGTTTCCTTATATGTTTATGATTAAGGCGGTACATAACCAGCATAGTTTCTTTTACCTCGAATCCAATCCAAAGATTGGTAAGTTAATCACTAGGAAGCCAAGTTTGACTCACAAATGGAAAGAGTCATTCATCTTCTTGAAAGGGCCTCTTGACCAAAACTGGACTGAGACGAGAGATCCTACACTAGTCAAACACCACTTTGCCTCAAAATATTAACGTCTGACCTAAACATTGTTTTGAATAAGGACAAGCTTGGCCATATAGATGCAACTTTTAGAATACCAAAGCAGCTTTTGTCTTACTAGTCCTTGTCCAACGCCTTTATCTATTGGTTGTAGGATTCTCCAAGCTTGTTGTTTCTTTAAACATAGTTACCGAGGTGAATTCTAATGTTGAAGCGGCTACTTATAAGACCATACCCATTGTATACTTTAGCAGCGAAGAAGAAGAAGAGCCAGAAGATATTAGTTATGCCTATTTAGTGCAAACTTTCATGAAACTTTTAGCAAAAAATCTTAAATTACGAATAACCAACTTGGCATTTTTTCTTGGCTATAGGTATGGTGTCGAAGTTCTCAAGCATGGAAAGTCGAATGTTTCTTCTCAAAGCACCAAGCAGAACAAGAAGAAACATGACATCCCTAAGGTTGGTTAGTCTAAAACAGGCCTTTCAAAGGGCGACTCATCTTCTAATGGTAGTCTTCTCGACAAACTGCCCTCTTTTTAGGCAGTGACAGTTCCTCTAATTCCACCCTCAAGCACCAGTAAGTCCAAAGGCAAAAGTGCCTATACTGTCTCTACTTTCCTTGTGGATGACATTGTAGCCTCGATATCTCACTACCTGCCTTGGATGAGCTCGATCATGGAGACTAACTATGAAAACTACAACAAGAAGGATTGGGTGGACCTAAAAGGGAAGACCAGTTTGGAGCAACACAAGTACTTAGTTGGGTGCAACATGGGGGTACATAGCCACTTACTCAATGATCATCCCCTTTCTCATGTTTCCTAGAGTATTAATACTACTTATCTTGTAGGCTTTCATCTCTTCCCTCATTATTTATGACCTTCATGCCTCTGTGGTTTGTTAGAAGAAAAAAGCAGATGCTGGGGCTTTGGACACTGAGACAAAGGTGGACATAGACAAGGAGAAGTTGGAGTCTTACCAAAAGGAAATGTAGGATGTTAAGGAGCTTGTTGCTTAGGCTGAGCTGAGAATCAAGACCCTTAAGGAGACTTTGGCAAATAAGGAGGCCAAGTTCCAAAAAGGAGTAGTTGCTACTCGTGCTAAAGCTATTGAAGAATTTAAGTCATCGGCTGAGTTAGCTCAAATCAAGGACGACTCCTATGATGAGGGAATTGAGTCGATGATTGCTACCTTCAAGGAAAAGTTTCCTAATCTAGATCTCAGCTTTCTCATAGCTCTATCCAAAGAAGCAGCTGGGGAGGCCACTAAGACCAATCTTGCAACTCTTAAGACTTTGTCTTTATTTATTCGTCTTTTTATTTTGTAATGGCCATAAGGCCGAGACTTTGGAGCGTTAGTGCCTGACTTTTGTACATATTTATTTTGTTTTAATATGAAACCTTATTTTCTAAAAACAAAAGTTTATTAGTAGATTTTCATAAGTGCAAATGCCCAATATGACAAATAACCGAGCTTTTACATAATCCACTTCTTCATGACTAGGTCAAAATGTTGACCCATCTTCTTTGCTCTTTTGCTTTTGACTTACAAATTTTTTAGCAAAAACTTGCAAGTGTAAATAACCAGGCTAATCGTCAAGCTTTTAAATTTGTTATGTTTATCGCATCTTTTGGTTATGTTTTAACATGTATAGTATAGCCATGCTTGTCCTTTTTTCTTTGGTTTTTATTTGCAAACACATATTATTTGAGGTCACTATGCCTCTTGGGATAAATATGTTGCTTTTTTAGCACAATGCAAATAATTGAGATAGACTTTTAGCTTTGGCTTAGGGTGGTGTACTTAGTGCATCGAGTTGTCCCCCTGTCCTTGGCTGAATATTATGCTTTAGCATTGGACATAAACTTCTTAAAATTAAACAAGAATAATTTACTGAATAACCTAAAAAATCTTTTATTAATTTCTCAAAGGGAAAGAAGACATAAGTATTTTGCCTTTTGATGTTCTATGAAACAAAACTTAAATGATAGAATGGCCTGCTAATAATACGGCTTGGGATGAGCTACATTTCATGGGTGATTTAATGCCTAACCTGATAGATATTCAAGTAATAAGTGCCTAGTCTAACAATTCCTTGAACACGATATGGTCTTTCCCACTTCAGTCCTAAAGGCCTAACATTACTCTCTTTAGTGTTCTAGGCTATCTATCTAAGGACTAGGTCACCTGCCTAGAAACGTCTATCCTTGACCTTTTCGTTGTAATAACAAGCTGCTTGCTATTGATATGTTGCTTGTTTAATTTGTGCTTCCAAACGCTTCTCTTTTAATAGGTCGATTTCCCCATTCATTAGTTCTCGGTTCATAACTTCATTATAACCGAGAACTCGACTACTTGAAGTTGTTATTTCAATTGGCTACATTGCTTTTACTCCATAAGTCATTGAGAACAGGGCTTCTCTTGTGAACATCCCTAGAAGGGGTTCGATATGCCCATAACACTTTAGGCAACTCCTTGGCCCATGCACCTTTTAGCTGATCAAGCATCTTTTTTAGTGTATACTTTAGGACTTTGTTAACTGCTTCAACATTGCCATTGCTCTGTAGAAAGATTAGGGCTAGGAAATTTTGTTGATCCCTAGATGGTCATAGAACTATCTTGTTTTAGCATTATCAAATTGTTCAACATTGTCCGAACCAAGTAATTAAGGATGCCAAATCCACACACAATGTTGTTCCAAATGAAGGCTATATACTTGGTGCTGGTGATCTTTTTCAATGGCTCTGCGTCTACCCACTTCGTATAGTAATCCACAACTATAATGGCATATTTATAACCTCAAGGTGCAATGTAAAGAGGTCCCAAAATATCAATGCCCCATTTAGCAAAGGGCCAAGGGCTAATAACTGAGCTGAGAGGCTAAGCAGGTGACCTAGGAATGGTAGCATACCTTTGACATGTTTTGCATTTTTGCACATATTCCATTGCCTTCTTCTTCAATGTTAGCCAATAGCACCCTTACCGTAGAACCTTATGTGCCAATGATTGCCCCTAGCATGATTTTCACAGACTCCTTCATAAATCTCTTTCAGGACATTATGGGCCTCTTCTTTATCAAAGCATCTGAGTAGCAAAATTGAGCTTCCTCGACAGTATAGAATTTCATCATGAATTTCATAGTATAGAACATCATTATTTTGACAGAGTTGTTCCATTAATATCTTCTATACAACCCTACAACTTATTGCCAAAAGTACTACCATAAATAAAATTAACAGTAAAATATTTCATGGCTCAATTCATTAAATAATATAAATTAGTTTATGAAAACTTATCGATGAAGTCGAGACTGCGCTATCTAGAATAGCATGCATATGGTTTTATCTACAAAAACACTTTTAAAAACCAATAGCTCTGATACCATGTTGTAACGATCTCTATCGAGACTTCCAAATATATTAAAATATTAAAATATAATTATTATAGTTTGTGGAAATTTTTTTGTGAAAAAGGTATTTAGGAAAACAATATCCTTAAAATGGAAAACAATTTGAATCTTCAAAGTGAAAATGATTTAAATTCTTCAAAGGAAACAATTCAAACATTATTAAATATGCAAAAACTATTTTAGAAATATTAAATGTTTAATAACCCTTAAGTTACACAACAACTAAAACAAAACACACTTCTTTGAAGTCTAAATTTTGGAAATTATTAAATTTAAAATTAATCAAAATACACACAGTTGGGGCCATATAAATACATGGTTCCAAAGTAATTGCAATCGCATCCTCACTCAGCATATGAACCTGAAGCTCCTTTTGAATTTCCTATAACACTATAACATGAGTGATAAACTCAGTAAATAAAGCTTTTAAATCATAAAATGATTAATCAAAAGTTTGTGAATGCATGAATGTATATTTTAATATTACAAGTAATATTCAGGCCTACGCTTTAGTGTGGGCTTTATCATCATCTCTTTTTTTATGTGGGCACAATTATAATATAAGAGCACTTATCACTCTATGGGTACTAATCTGCCATGATCATCACATAAGGGCACTAATCACCCCTGTGAAAACTAATCTCTTGAAATAATTATATAAGGGCACTAATCATCCTACGAGAAGTAATCTCTTGAATAATAATATAGGGGCACTTATCAACTCGTGTCTAGTGCCTTACGAACCACTACACTAAGCCATTTGAAAACATTGTGAATTGAATATATAACTTTCACAATAATGATATCATGTGTTTTCAAAAAAATCACATACATATCATTTCTCAAATATCCAAAATTCATCAAAAATATAAAGAGAATAAATCATGCATCAAATATTCAAAATATCAAAAAATATATGATAGTGTTATGTGTTACACGTGATCACTTCACTTATAAATTATGCAAAGATAGCAAGAGCAGAAAAGTCAGCTTCTTCGTGGAGCGATGGTGTGCTATAATTCCTAATATTAATAACTTATCTTTTAATCTCAAAAATCATCATTACAATGATTTAATCTCATCATGGGTCAAGGTATACAATTACATCATAATAATCACTAAATAAAACTTCTACAAATAATTTCCAAAATTAGACAAATTCACATGTGTACAATGGGCACTTAGCAGTCCATGAATTTTATAAAATCATCGAAATTCCAATTGCTCTAAAACTTGTACACAGTTTTTCTAACATTCATACATACAACCAAAATAAATTTCGTCATGTTGATATTTCTTTAAGTATTATTTTTACATTTGGAAAAACCACAAAACTATTTCTAGAATTCTGTTGAGGCAACTGAGTAGTGCACACTCCACGATCTTTACAAAACAACAAAAAATTTCAAATGCTCTGAAACTTTAATATAGTACATCCATAATATTATCTGATTTAGTTTCATGACAATTAAAAAATTATAAATATTTTTTTTACATTTTACAAGTGGTAAAATTTTGCTAAAAAATCAGTGGTGATCAGCTTTTAGTATGGGTAGTAAGCAATAAACAAATTTTATAAAACCATACAAAATTTCAATAGATCTAAAATTTTAATACAATATAATAAATATTCAAACATGTCACCAGAGTTAATTTCATCATATTTAGAGTACTATAAGTTTTTCTTTCCAATTACACAAATATAAAAAACATAGCTAGAAATCAGCAAAAACAGTGGGATGTGGACTTCCATGTGGATCTATAACTTAAAATCTAATATTCACTAAAACTCAATTTTGCATATACTAACTACACACATATTAAACATCGATGCAAATTTTTGGCATTAAACACGTCCTAGAACAACCTCGAATAAATCAACAAATTTAGGAAAATAAAGTAAATAGCCTTAAATTCATAAAAACGATATTTCGAATAAATTCTCTAGAAGTTCAAAAACTAAGAATTTGACTCTGAAAGTTTTATGAAAGATGCATAACACATAAATAAACAACATGCATAAAGAGTTCTTCCAAAATCACATTCCTATTTTTCCCAAAAAAATCCCGTAGTGTAGGTTTCGACCTAAAAATGAGTCTAAGAGTAATAATTCTATAAATTCTATTTCTCAAATGAAACTAATCTTTAGATCATATGAAATCAAATCATAATATCACAGCGTCATTTTTGTATGAAAATAGACAGAAAAACTGGTGTCATGATATGGTCAAAACTCTATTTCGACTCTGTTCACAATTTTGGCAATCACCCCAAAACCTTGTCCATTTAAGCTTCTGGTTTTAGAAAATGATTTGCTTATAGTTTCGGAAGTGTTTAGAACAGTTTTCAGGAGGGAAAGAAATGATTTAGGGGGCTAGATAATGTTGGTTGTAGTATAGTTATTTGCACGTGTATGCCATGCATATGAGAAAATGCGAAACAGAAAGGAAGGCTCGACAGAGAGATGGAGAGTTCTGAGTCTTGTGGATATGAGACTATAAGTTGAGAGTTTCTTTGCTTGTGAGGTAGTGTTGCTATTTGTATGTTTTGCTGGAAAAGAAAGACAAGAAAAGAGCAATGGATATGACAATGGAGAAGAAAGCAGAGAATATATGTTGATGAGAGTGTTGTTTAGTATAGGTAGTGATTTTTTTTTTCTTTTAATCAAATTTTTCTAGAAATTTTGCACTAAATTTTTCCATAATACCTTGTCCAAATTTGGTGATGCCATCCTTAACACTTTTTTTCCCTTTTGTCGACTCTTGGGGAAAACAACTCACCTTTGTGCACTAAACCACCAACTGAAGAAGACTTGGGAGAAAAGGCAAAGACGGGTGAAGAAAAAGAAGAAAGAAGAAGAAGAAAAGAAAAGCACACGAGAGATAGTTTATGCATTGAGTTATAGTGGGGAACGACTTTTGTGAGAAGATTAACATGGGAGTTGGTTGAGGAGGGATTTGTAGAGCTTTGGACATAAAATAATGAAAGAATTGGATTGAAATGAAGATTTGGATCAAATGGATGGACTATGCAAAATTGTAGAACGTGAGAAAGTAAGATTGAGTGACATCTATTTAATTCTCATTTTTTCTATGAAGAACCGTGCATTGTGGGACATATAGATTAATAATGGCCAATGCCATATGCTAAAACTAAACATATAACTTTAGACTATATAAATATTTGTATATAAATGAAAGTATACTATATACATCGAACGAATCAACATAAAATATTTGACAAAGTAATGTATACATGCAAAACAAACATATATGTACCTATAGTATACAAAACAATCCATTCTTAACAATAATATAATATAATGTAAATATATGCATGACAAAAAGAGATGGTAATGCGCCAATATCCAACATTCACACACACACACACACACACATATATATATATATATATATGTTATAATGTGAGCACTATTACCTATTTTTGCTTCCTTTTGAACAAACATGTGATTAATTCTTTTAATTAAACTACCCATAATGATAAAAAAAAAATGCACACACTACAAACTAATCACTTAAGCAACGTGCAGTTTATTGCATATCATCATATTTCAAATAATCAAATATATTAATCAGCATATACAATGCACACCATGCTCTCAATCGAGGCTTGAACTTTCATGCTAAAATGAAAAACACTTTATAACATTTATAAGTCAAATAATGATGATAATAGTACTAATAGTGATAATAATGACAATAAAAGAACAATAATGGAGAGCTTGTGATTATAATTCAATAATTATTCATTTATTTACTTTCTCATGACAATAAAATAGGGTTTTAAAAATTTAGAGCTTACAGTGAACAATGATAAAACATGCTAAACCAAATTATCCATTTAGAGATCCAATCTAATACATGATGTATCCCTTCTTAGGGGTCAGAAACTGTTAGACGTGTATGCCCTAAGGAGTAAAAATGTAATATGCTTTTTGAGACATTTTTATCAATAAAGAATCTATTTATTATTTGTATACCAAATCTTGTCCTTTTTACAGTCATATTTGTTGAATGTATGTTGAGTAAACAAAAATCTAAGACTGTCGGTCTAAACCTTAAGAATTGGGCATATGATGAACAGATTATGCAGAAGACATGATTCTTCAGGTAACAATCAAAATTATAAGATCCGCAATCAAGAGAATAAAGTTGAGCACTTTATTCATGTAAAGATTGTTATATTGTCTATATCTCTATTGGGCGATAGTTTGTCTTGGCCATCGAAGGTGGACTCCATGAATAGAAACATTGGCATATTGTCATAAGTGACGATGTGTTGGATCAAGACATAAAGTGAATTGATTTGAATTAATAATTTTGTCTCGGCAAATTGATTCACTTTAGACAATCATTTGTATTGTATCTTAATCTTGAGATGAATAGTAGGTCCGTTATCTTGACTTATATCTTTTGATGTACCAAAGGGTGACATCCACATTTTACAATGATACGCATGCTGGTACGTTGAAGGCATGACTTTTGATAGCGTAGACCTGTTATTTATAGAGATAGAATCCATAGCTCCTCTTTAGGAGTAGTGATATTCTCTTATATGCGTTATCCTGTAATTGAAAAACTAGAGTGCTCAACCATTTGGATACATAGGTGTAACCAAAGGGTATATGGTCTTTGGATGGTAAGTTTGCCGATGGTGAGAAAATAGAACGTAAGATAAAAATAATTAAGAAGGTAAGACAGAACTTGTTCTTAAGCCGATTATGGATAATCCTATAGAGATACGATACATTATAATATGTCATGGAGACTTAGCTATACGGGCTTTGTAATTCTATATAGTTCACGAGTGCAGCTCCAAGCTTTTAGCAGAGTAGCGTTAGAGTTGATAATTATGAAAAGTATATATGGAATATTGGGTTTCATAATTATTGGGAGCTTGAACTATATAGGTCTATCAGATCCCCTTTGTTAGCTCATAAAAAATATGTAATGATATGGCGTGCTTTTCCAATAATTGGTGACTTATGTTAGATTTATCAGATTGGCTAAAATTTGGTAAAATCAGATAATTCATGTTTGTTTATCGGTTGAATTAATTTTGTGATAAAATTAATTCAAGATAAACTTGTTGAATTATTGAAATCAAATAATTCATGTCTGTTTATTGGTTGGATTAATTTTGAATTAATTCAAGATAAACTTGTTGAATTATCATGAATATTTATCTTCCTAGAGATTCTCTAGATATGACTGTTTTAATCAGATAACTTCTCTATTGGGTTATTTGAATTAAAACTGAGGCTCTATCCCAAGAATCTCTGGTGGGAAATAAAGATTCATAGGGATCTTTTAACAAAGGTTCAGTAGGCCAATCTTTAAGTTTGACCTGCTGATTGAGGAGGTTCAATAAGCCAATCTGCTAGTTTAGCCTATCGACCAGGCGAAAAAAGGATCACGTATTTTCATGCAGATATTATCATATATTAATTTTAATTTGAATTTTTGAGGCCTTATTTGATAACGATTGACTCCTAGGCCCAACCTCTATAAAAGGAGAGTGAGTCTCATTGTTATTTAGATCAGTTGAGAAATCTAAAGTCAGACTCTGTAAGTGAGACTCTAAAACTCCCCAAAGAGCTATCATTCACAAATCATAGATTATAGCTTTCGGTATTTCTCAATTGGTTGGAAATAGAGTCACCTGGTGGAAAAGTTGAACGACGTGAGCCCACACTCACTCCAATCGTGGATAGAGAATAGCAAAAAATACCAGTTGGTTGAGGTCCTTTTGGAACATTACTTCCCTTCATTCAATTCGGTAGCTTTTTGCCATATACAAGGTTAGTAAGATTTAGTTAATTTATGCATATAGCATGTCAAACTTGTGTTTTAGAAAATAGTTTGATATAAAAATTTTAAAATTCTACTGCATACTATTTTCCCAACAATTGGTACCAGAGACATGGTTTTTACATAAATTTATAAGTTTGTGATTATGCTATATAAATAAATTATATGATTTTTATCTCTCCTATGTTTGAATTTAATTTTTTTAGAAACTTAGCACTCTAGGTTTTTTATATATTTTGTGTTGTCATGAATTATGTGGTGAATGTTTATTAATTAATTATGGTTGATTAAATTATTATTTAATTATTTATTAATAAATTAATTTATACTGGTTATGGTTCCTTAAAAGTTAGAATATGTATTTGGTTTTTCATATAATTAGATGGCAGACTATCATCTCCGCCTAGAAATTATTATTTAATTTTAAATTTGTAAGAATTTTATAATTAAATAATCATTCGGATAAGACCAATCTAAAAGGAGGATCTAGAAGATGAATGATGGCGTTCCTAGGTATTTCTTGAGTCTCTAATTTTATGTTTTTGAATTATTGAAAACAAAATTGATGAATTGTATTAAAGATTGTATTTTCTAGAAAGGGGATCTCTGCTCGGTCGACATGTCAAACCCTCCAATTAAGTAGGTCGATGGTCGTAGGATTAGCAGGCTGGACTCTCAGGTTCGGTAGGCCATCCACAGGGCAAAGATCTAGTGGCTTTGGCAGTAGGCCAAACTCTAGGTTTGACAGGCCGATCTGTCATGACAGGCAGGCCGATCACACAAATTGACTTACCAGTAGAGAGCTGGAAATTTTTCTAGAAAAAGTGTAGTTTCAAATGTAGTTTTAAATTTATTTTTGGCATAATTCTGAGAAACATTAAAATGTGGATATCATTGGAAATATGGAGTATTCGATCTATACAAGATTGAAGACTTGAAAATAGGCATTACATGAAGAAAGATACAGCTTAAGGATTCAAGGATGAAGAATCGATATATATTTCGATTATTCTCTTGTAATCTTTATTTTCTATTCTATAGGGTGGAACCATAATATTACAGTCATTTATTATTATTTTACTTGTAGCTTTGCTTGATTGCTTTGCTTGTCTGCATTATAATATGATTTGCCATGTGCATTGATAACATGCCCTATAGAATAAGGAGTGCCGCTCAATTAAAAATTATTTCATGCATGTTTTAAAATAAAACCTTGCTTTTAAAAGATTGAGTGGGAGAAGGTTTTTAAAGAGAGGACCTAAGGCCTCCATCGTTGGTATATAGGTAACACATGACGGTTTCGACCCCTAGTAAGGGACTTCATCATGTACCAGGTTGGATCTCTGAGAGGATAAGTTATTTTAGCATAATTTATCATTGCACACCCCTAGGTGGTGATTATAAATCATGGATAAAATATTGAAACGATGGTTATACACTTACGTTAATTTTATTATTAACCTCTCCTAGGAGCTCTATTAATAAAATTAATGGCCAATGAAATGATTGTTAATATATGCTAGATCATACGAGTCTTGGATGGCATATATTAATTAGGAGGGGATCCGTGTTCCTGATTGAATTTGGCATGACTCCCCTAGAAGCTTGTTGAATTCTAAGTTGGGAATTATCGTTGTAAGGTTGTAATATTTTCAAGGTTTCAACATATAAACACATTTGTATGTTTACACATGACTGTGTTTTCTTACCAAATTATTATATTATGTTTGCTTATGTTTGGTATATGATTCTTTATTCTAGATTAAAAATGATTAAAAACGCTTTAGCATTGATACTTGACAAAAACCAATTAACTGGTGAAAATTATAATGATTGGAAATGGAACCTGAACATCGTCCTCTCCTTTGAGAAACTAAAATTTATGCTGACAACCCTTTGTCCTCCCGAGCCTATAGGAAATTCCACCAACAATCAAATCCAAGCATATGATCGGTGGAAAGATGCAAATGATCAATCCCACTAGTATATTATGGCCAACATGAACAACATGATGTAGGCTCAACATGAGAATTATGAGACTGCTAAGCAAATCTTGGATAATCTTGAAGACATGTTTAGAGGTGAAGCCCTAACAAAGCGGCAAGAAGTGCTTCAAAAACTCTTGAATTGTAAACAAAAACCAGGGATGTATGTAAAGGAGCATATGATGTTGGTCATGGTGACCTCGCTGGTGCATAAACCAATGGAGCCGACATCAATGCTGAAACTCAGATGACTATGGTCTTTGAGACTCTATCTAAGGAGTTTATCCTATTTAGAGCTACTTTTGATTTAAGTAGTAGGCAGGATATGACCTTAACAGAATTAATGAAATAGTTACAGGAGTATGAACTGTTGATCAGGTTGTCTCCTACAAGTGGTGAGGTCAACTTGGCTGTTGCTTCTAGTTCCAATCCCAATCCTAGGAATGGAAAGAATCAACGGGCCAAGAACAAGAAGTCTTCTATTCCTATAAATGTCAAGAACAAGAAGAAAAAGAAGAAAAACCGGAAGAAGCTAAAGTGCTTCTTCTATGGGAAGGTTAGGCATATAAAGAAGAATTACAAGGACTTCCTTTCCCAATGAGGTAGGTGTGATCTTCTGTATTTGAAAACTTGTTTGGTTGAGGAATCTAGTGACATTTAGGTCATAGATTCTGGTGCAACTAATCATGTTTGTGTTTCTCTACAGGGGTTTAAAGAAACAAGAAGTCTACTTCATGAAGACTTCACGCTTCAGATGGGCAATGGATCCTTGGTCTTAGCTGAACTAGTGGGAGACGTCCATCTACATTTTGATAATTATAGGATTTTAATTTTGTGAGATTGTTTTTATGTTCCTGAAATTAAAAGGAATATAATTTATGTAGCTTGTTTATTTAAAGACTCCAATTTGGTTTCTCTTAATAATAAAGTGGTGATTCATAAAAACAATCTTTTATCTATTCTAGATGTTTATAAAATAATCTAAATTTTATCAAGTCTAAGATGGACTTACTGTTTAATGCTGAGATAAATAATAATAACTCTAAAGGCTTAAAACTTCTTATTCTAATAAGACTTATCATTGGCTTGCGCCTTGGTCATATTAACCAGAATAGGATTCAAAGGTTGGTAAGGAATGGACCTTTAAGTCACTTAAAAGTGGAATCTATACCTCAATGTGAATCTTGTTTGGAGGGTAAAATGACCAAAAGACCATTTGGGTCTAAGGGCAATAAGGCCAAAGGGGTTCTAGAACTTATATATAGTGATGTTTGCAGACCGATAAACATCAGGGCACGAGAAGGGTATGAGTACTTTGTCACTTTTATTAACGATTACTCAAGGTATGGGTATGTGTACCTAATGCACTACAAAAGTGAAACTTTTGACAAGTTCAGGGAGTTTCGGGCTAAAGTGGAAAAGCAATTGGGTAAACTCATAAAGGCACTTCAATCCAATTGAGGTGGTGAATACCTTTCTAATGAGTTCTTTGGACACTTATTAGAGAATGAGATTTTATCCCATTTGACTACACCAGGCACTCCACAGCAGAATGGTACAGCGGAGAGAAGAAATAGGACTTTATTGACATGGTCACGTCCATGATGGGTTATTCATCATTGCCTTTATCCTTTTAGGGATATGCACTACAAACCACATGCTATCTTTTAAACAATACGCCTTCAAAATTGGTCCCTAAAACTCCTCACAAGTTGTGGATGGACAAGAAGACATCCTTAAACCATATTTACATATGGGAATGTCCAGCTCATGTCCTATTTAAGGGTGCCAATAAGTTGGAAGCACGTTCAGAAGTTTGCATGCTTATAGGATATCCAAAAGGGACTAAAGGGGGTTATTTTTATAACCCAAAGGAAAATAAAGTCATGATTTCAACTCATGCAACTTTCCTAGAGGAAAGATACATAGACAACTTTAAGCCTTGAAGCAAAGTGGTGCTCGAAGAGTTAAAAAGTGATCCAATCACTCTGGGGGTTCCGATAGAAACCACTCCAATCGGTGTAGAAAAACCAAACGAATATGAACAACAACCTACATCAACCCGAAAGGTATATGCTCAATGATTAGGCCTTCTTAGCTGAACCGGATAACATGACAGGGATCCTTATAATTACACAGAAGCTATGGAGGATGTTGATTCAAAACTCTAGACGGAGGCTACGAACACAAAGATGAAGTCTATAGAGACTAATTGGGTCTAGGAACTTGTGGATCTTCCCAAAGGGGTAAAACCCATAGGGTGTAAATGGATCTACAAGAGGAAGAGAGGAGTGGATGAAAAACTCGAAACCTTTAAGACTAGACTAGTAGCTACGGGATATGCACAAAAAGAAGGAATCAATTATGAGGAAACCTTTTCGCCTGTAGCCATGTTTAAGTCCATCCAGATTCTCTTATCCATAGCTAACGCTCTCGATTACGACATTGGCAAATAGATGTCAAGACGGGTTTTCTAAATGGCTATCTTGATGAGTCCATTTATATAGAACAACCAGACAGGTTCAAGGTCAAGGGTGAAGAGGGTAAGGTTTGTAAGCTGCTAAAGTCAATTTATGGACTTAAGCAGGATTCCCATTCTTAGAATATAAGATTTGATCAAGTGATCAAGACTTATCAGTTCTCGCAAAATGTGGATGAACCATGTGTGTGCAACACATTAAGGACAGGAAGGTGGTTTTTCTACTGCTACATGTAGATGACATTCTGCTAATTGACAATGACGTTGGGGAGTTGTCATCGGTCAAATTATGGTTGACCAAGTAATTTGACATGAAGGACTTAGGTGAGGCTAATTTTATTCTCGATATCTAGATTTTTTAGGATAGAAAGAACAAAATGATAGCTTTGTAATAAGCCAACTACATGGATAAAATTCGCAAAAGGTTTGCGATGCATGATTCCAAGAAAGGTGCGTAACCATCTACGTCTAGAATTACTCTTTCTAAGAAAGACTCTCCAAAGTCTGAGGAAAAAAGAGAATGCATGAAGAAGGTGCCTTATGCTTCAACAATATGCTTTGCACATGACCGGATACTTGTTATGCGGCTAGGATTGTAAGTCGATTTCAGGCAAAACTAGGACCAAACCACTGGATTACGGTCAAGCATATTTTCAAGCACCTGAGAAGGACTCGAGGGTATACGCTTGTATATTTGGGTGAGGAATTAACTCCTTTAGGATATAGTAACTCAGATTTCTAATCCTGCCTAGATTTGAGGTGACGATCAAAATTATAAGATTTGCAATCGAGGGAATAAAGTTGAGCACTTTATTCATACAAAGATTGTTATGTTGTCTATATCCCTAATGGGATATGGTTTGTCTTGGCTATCGGAGGTGGACTTCGTGAATAGAAACATTGGCACATTGTCATAGGTGACAATGTGTTGAATCGGGACATAAAGTGAATTAATTTGGATTAATAATTCTATCTCAGCAAATCGATTCACTTTAGACAATCATTTGTATTGTATCTTTATCTTGAGATGAATAGTGGGCACGTTATCTTGACTTATGTCTTTTGATGTACGAAAGGGTGACATCCACATTTTATAATGGTACGTATGCTGGTACGTTGGAGGCATGATTCTTGATAGCGTAGACCTATTATTCATAAATATGGAATCCATAGCTCCTCTTTAATAGTATTGATATCCTCTTATATACGTTATCTTATAATTGAAAAACTGGAGCACTCAACCATTTAGATATATAGGCGTAACCGAATGATATACTATCTTTAGATGGTAAGTTTTTCGATTGTGAGATAATAGAACGTAAGATAAAAATAATCAGGAAGGTAACACAGAATTTATCCTTAAGCCGATTATGGATAATCCTATAGGGATACGATACATTATGATATATCATAAAGACTTAGCTATGCGGGCTTCGTAATTCTATATAGTTTGAGAGTGCAACTCCAAGCTTTAGTGAAGTAGCATTGGAGTTGATAATTATGAAATGTATATCTAGGATATCATAATTATCGAGAGCTTGTATAGGTCCATTAAGCCCCTTTTGCTAGCTCATAAAAAATCCTATAATGATATGCCATGCTTTTCAAATAATTGTTGACTTATATCAAACTTATTAGATTGGAAAAAATTTGATAAAATCAAATAATTCATATTTGTTTATCAGTTGAATTAATTTTGCGATAAAATTAATTCAAGGTAAACTTGTTGAATTATCGGGATCAGATAATTCATGTCTATTTATCAGTTGTATTAATTTTGAATTAATTTAAGATAAAATTGTTGAATTATCATGAATATTTATTTCCCAGAGATTATCTAGTTATGACTGTTTTAATTAGATAACTTCTCTATTAGGTTATTTGAATTAAAACTCAAGCTCTATCTCAAGAATCTCAGGTGGGAAATAAAGATTCACAGGGATCTTTTATCGGAGGTTTGGCAGGCCGATCTTTAAGTTCGGCCTGTCGATTGAGGAGGTTCGGCAAGCCGATCTGCCAGTTTGGCCTACCGACCAAGCGATAAAAAGATCATGCATTTTCATGCAGATTTTATTGGATATTGATTCTGATTTAAATTTTTAAGGCCTTATCTGATAAAGACTGACTCTTGGGCCCAACCGTTAGAATAGGGGAGTGAGTCTCATTATTATTTAGCTCAGTTGAGAAATCTAGAGAGAGACTCTGTTAGTGAGACTTTGAAACTCCTAGAGAGCTATCATTCACAATTCACAAATTATAGCTTTAGGTATTTCTCAATTGGTTGGATGAAGAGTCACCTGGTGGAAAAGCTGAACGACGTGAGCCTACACTCACTCTAATAGTGGATAAAGAATAGCAAAGAAGGCCAGTTGGTTGAGGTCCTTCTAAAACATTAATTCTCTTCATTGATTGCAGTAGCTTTTTGGCATATATAAGGTTAGTAAGATTTGGTTAGTTTATACATATAGTGTGTCAAATATGTTTTAGAAAATACTTTGCTATAAAAATTTTAAAATGCTGCTGTGTACTATTTTTTCAATAGAAACACCATATGTTATCTAGACCAACAATGGAGACCCTAGTTCCTCTCTTTGAAAATTTTCTCCTGCTCAATCTTTTAAAAATTAAGATTTTATGTCAACATGCATGAACAATTTTTATTGAGCGGCATTCCTATTCTACATAATATGTTATCAAAATACATAACAAAAAGTATTATAAAGCAAACAAGCAACGTAATAGGCAAAGCTACATGCAATATAATAAATAATCGTAATATTATGATTCCACCCTAGAGAAAAAAATAAACATTATAAAATTTAAATGAAATATTTTATTGATTCTTCATCTTGTATCTTCTCGTTGTATCTACCTTGATGAAATGTCCAACTTCAATATTTTATTTCCTGGTTATCATAAAATTTCCAAAAGTATTTTTCTCAAATTGTTTCATAAAATAAAACTTTCAAAAAACAATAAAAAAATGCCTTCTACCATCAGGCAGTCAACCACCCATAACAGGGGTTGGTCAACCAGCTCTATCCATTAGACTGGCAGTGACGCCATGCCTAGTTGACCAAACTACCTAGAGGGTAATTGACCAACTTATCATGTAACCAAACTCGAGAAGCGTTTTTCTCAACTATTTTTAAGTTCTAATTTTAATAACAATTTGAAAAACTTACAAAAAATCTTATAAACTCTAGAAAATAAATAAACCCACATTCTTCACCATGTTCTAGATCTATCTTTTCTTTAAATAATTATTTGAATACAAATTTACAAACAGAAATTAAAATAATAAGACCTAGACGGTAATGATAAACTACCATCTAATTACATAAAAAACCTAAATATATATTATAATCTCTAAGGAATCATAACTAACAAAATTAATTAATTAAAAATAATTAAAATTAAAATTTAATGAATAATAATTAATTAATAAACATTCACCATATAATCTTATGACAACATATAACTATATAGAAACCCTAGAATGCTAACTCTCTAAAAAAAATAATTCAAGGATAAAGAGAGATTAAGATCACATAAGTTATGGACATAGTATGATCATAAACCCGTAAAAAAAAAAAAAACTCCTTAAATCCAAAGCTCTTATACCAATTGTTGGAAAACGAGTACGTAGTAGACTTTAAAATTTTTTATTTAAACATTTTTCCAAAAAGACATGTTGGACATGCTATGTACATAAATTAAACTAAGATCTTCATACCTCTTTGTAAACAGAAAATTGTTCTTTTGATAGAACTACGATTCACAGAATTGCTACAAGAGAAGAGCCTCAACCAACTAAACTTTCTTGCTATTCTCTTTTCTACTATCAAAATGCTAGTGGTTGCACATCATTCAGTCTTTCCTCTAGGCACCAACTCCTTCCAACCACAAGAGAAAACCAAGGAATATTGTTCGTGATATTAGACAACATGCCTGTGGGAGTTTCAGAGTTTCTCTCAATAGAATACTCTCTCTAAACTTCTCAAGTGATCTAAGAAACAATAGAAAATTGTTTCCTTTATATATAGGTCAGATTAAAAGTAGTCCTTATCAGATTCAGCTTCAAAATCAGATTAAAACTAGTCCTTATCATATTCAACTTCAAAATCCAAATTTGGATCAACTTCTCATCACAAAAACTCGTTTGATGTGGATCGCCACACTAGCAAGGGCAGTCAACCGCAATACACTATGGGCGGTTGACCTCTTGGTCACGACTGACCCATGAAACATGTTTTCCAACACATAAGAGTTATCCAATTAACCCAATTTAAACCGATTTGATAAATACTACTTTATTTAATCTGGGTATCTTTCATCAAGCCTTAGTTTTAATTCAAATAACCTAATAGAAAAATTATCTAATTAAAATTGTCATATACAGATAATCCTAACAAATAAAAAATATAATAACTCAACATGTTTATTTTAAATTAATTTATAAAGTTAATTCAACCAATAAACTAATCATGAATAATTAAATCCAATCAATCGAATTTTAGCCTATCTAATAAATAACATAAGTTACCAATTTGTGGAAAAAAACATGTTGTATCGTTACAAGAAATATTATGAGCTAGCAAAAGGAACCCAATAAACATATATAGATCACGCTCGTACAGTTATAAAATAACATTTCCCTAACACGTATATTTTATAATTACAACTCTAAAGCTATTCTACTAAAAGCTTAGAGCTGCACTCTTAAATGATATATAAGTTACGAAACTTTAATAAGTTTATCATCCATGATATATCATAATATATAACATCCTTATGGGATATTCATACTCGGCTTAAGAATAAATTATGTTTTACCTTCTCGATTATATTTATCTTATGTTCTATTATCTCACTACTAGAAAACTTACTAGTCATAACTAATGCAAATAGTATACCATTTGGTTACACATCTGTATCTAAATAGTTAAGCACTCTAGTTTTCAATCACAGGATAATGCCTATAAGAGAATATCATTAACTCTACAAAATAGTTATGGATTCCATATCTATCAATAACGAGTTTACGTCATTTAAGAGTCATGTCTCCAATGTACTAGTATATGTATCTTCATATAATTTAGGATATCATCCTTTGGTACATCAAAAGACACAAGTCAATAATATAGAACATTTATTCACTTTTGGATTAAGATATAACTTATATGATTGTCTAAAATGAATTCATTTATTCAAACAGAATTATTAACTAAATCAAATCATATTTAGTCCCATCTAATATATCATCACCGATGACAATATACCAATATCTCTACTCGTAGAGTCCCACTTTGATAACCAAGACAAGCCATCTCTTGTTGGGATGTAGACAACATAACAATCTTAACATGAATAAAGTGCCCAACTTTATTCCCTCAAGTGTGACCTTTTATATTTGGATCATCACCTTAAGATTCATGTCTTCTACATAATCTGTACATTATATGCACAATCTTACAGGTTTAGCTTGACAGTCTCAAACTTATGGTTACTCATCATACATTCAACATAAATGAACATAAAGAGGACAATATTTAATATATGACTAAAATGGTATTTCTTTATTGATTAAATGTCTCTAAAACCTATTACATTGTTTAATCCTTAGGGTATCTCGTCTAATTAGGCACCACCATTGCAAACCGCAATGCAAAGTCAATTATAACATCTTGTGGTGACTATGCCTGTGGCGCCTCAACCATCTTCTATTCCTTTAACGAGGATGGTATAAATTTTCTTGGCTTAGAAAATTATGCGTTTAATTAGATAGAGTTTGGTTAAAAATTTGGATTTTATTTTGGAAAATCGAAGTTCGATGTCTAGATTTATAGTTATCGACACAAGAGCTTCGGGCCTTGGACTGTGAAAGCGAAATCTATACGATTGTGTTATGGAGATTATGGATAAATTTAATATCTTTCTTCAAAGATTTGATTTATATTGTCCATGGCCAACATATCCTAGGGGGACACCAAAAAATGTCTCACAGGGACATGCGATATATCCTAGAGGGACACCTAAAAATGTCTAGAGGGACATACAACATGTCTCGAAAGGATATTGGAAAATGTCCTAAGGATGAGCGACATGTCCCCCAAGGACACAAAAAATGTCCCAAAGGGACATACGGACATGTCTCAGAGGGATATGCTTCAAGTTTGTTGCATTATAACTTTTAATGTTTTGTAGCATAAATAAAAATTAAGTTGAAAAAAGTGACGCTTATGTAAATTTCCCTATTAATATTAGCCCGCCCATTATAATAGGCCATCCACTTTGCCTAGTACAACCCATCTAATATATGAGTTGTATATTTGTTTCACGCTTTTGCTGGCATATTAGTTAGTTTCCAACTAAAAAAACAAAAAACAAAAAACAAAAAAAAAAAGGTAAATTCAAAAGAACAAAATATTACCAAAAAAATAAAATTGCAAAAAAAGAGTGGAAAAATGATTGAATCATATAGGACAAAATCTATTCCTATTGTTGTTTGATTTGAAGGCATTTTCAAATAATTTTTAATGAATCAAACTATAATGTTTGGTCCCAACTGATGGAGATGCATATTGTTGAGAGGGAGAAACTCTGTTATATTCATGAAAAGCCACCTGCTGAATCACAAGACAGATACAAAAAGTGGTATGTTGAAAATCAAAATGTCATGAGGTGGTCGTTAGTATCCATGACTTCAGATATCATGAAGCAATATTTGCAGTTGTCCACTGCCTTTGCAATCTGTAGTCCCTTAGCAAAGGCATTTTATGACGGGAGTGATGAAATGCAGGTCTTCTCCTTGAATCAAAAGGCCTTCTCTGCTAGACAAAGTGGAACAACTCTATCAATATATTATAGGGAATTGACTGAAATTTCTCGCGAGTTGGACGACTAAAGTAGTCATGAAGGATTCCAATAATGTTGAAGCATACCAAAAGTCCATTGAAAAATTGCGGTATCCCTTCCCGGATTAGATAAAGTTTTTGACCAAATTCGTGTAGAGATTTTGTGCAAAGAATCAATCCCAAGTTTAGAAGAATGTTGCTATTTGGTTTGAAGTGAAGCAATATGTCGTACCACTTTGAGCAGTGAGGTAGAAAACTTTGAACCTTCGGCCATGGTAGCTCGAAACTGATCCAATAAAAAATAGTCGCCTACAAAACCGGACAAGTCCGCCTACAAATACACCAACTGCAACAAACCAACTGCGACAAAATTGGTCATAGCAAAAGCCAATGTTTTGAACTCGTTGGGTGTCCAGATTGGTGGGGCCCTAATTATAATCTACAGAAGAAGAATTCTAAAGCGACCTCTACTACTAAAATTATTAAAACGAAGACACAAGATCATATCGCTAAAACTTCCACGACATTGGTAGTAGGTTGAAGACGATTTTTTGGGATGTTAGAGAATTATATGATATAAAGGATATTCACAAGTTTTCCTACAGGGATATTAATATTTATATCTTGAAAGGAAGTGTTGAAATGTCAAATATCTTTTATGATTATTTCCTAATTTAGGTGTGAATGGAATAATTAGGCTTATTCCAGAGTTGTCAATTAGGTATCAATTAGATTTTTTTTTAGGGTATCAATTAGGTCCTAAGAGTCTCATTTTATTGCTCTTCTCTACATGCATTTATCAGCCTAGTATGGTACGATTTTATTTGTGAATGATAATTATTTGAATCCCATATTGCAAGTGGCATGTAAAAGTAAAGAAATCCAAGTCCCACATGATTAAAATACAAACAAAAACACAAACTTATAAGGATATTGGGTCACTTCACTTAACAAATTGACAAAGCAACAAGCCAGATAAAACCAAAACATTATGTGCCTATATCAAGGACTTAAAAAAAGACCAAGAAAAGGAAAGATAATTCGCTAGTGAAAAATACTATAAACAAGCTCCACATAAATACATGTTATAAGACCAAGAAAGATAATTCGCTAGTGAAAAATACTATAAACAAGCTCCACATAAATACATGTTATAAGCGCAGAATCGAGAAAATTACCTAGACTATTAAACCAATTTATTTTCCAATTTGATTAATTGATATGAATAAATTTAAACTGCTAATCAAAGTAACAATATAAACACTATAAACTTTTTATAATAATTTTAGTCTAATCATATGGTTGAAAATTATGTCTAACCAATTTATTTTCCAATTTGATTAATTGATATGAATAAATTTAAACTGCTAATCAAAGTAACAATATAAACACTATAAACTTTTTATAATAATTTTAGTCTAATCATATGGTTGAAAATTATGTCTAACCAATTTATTTTCCAATTTGATTAATTGATATGAATAAATTTAAACTGCTAATCAAAGTAACAATATAAACACTATAAACTTTTTATAATAATTTTAGTCTAATCATATGGTTGAAAATTATGTCTAACCAATTTATTTTCCAATTTGATTAATTGATATGAATAAATTTAAAC
>CAMOHE010048060.1:36782-74100 GCA_946598075.1 Artocarpus hirsutus
AAAAATAGTCGCCTACAAAACCGGACAAGTCCGCCTACAAATACACCAACTGCAACAAACCAACTGCGACAAAATTGGTCATAGCAAAAGCCAATGTTTTGAACTCGTTGGGTGTCCAGATTGGTGGGGCCCTAATTATAATCTACAGAAGAAGAATTCTAAAGCGACCTCTACTACTAAAATTATTAAAACGAAGACACAAGATCATATCGCTAAAACTTCCACGACATTGGTAGTAGGTTGAAGACGATTTTTTGGGATGTTAGAGAATTATATGATATAAAGGATATTCACAAGTTTTCCTACAGGGATATTAATATTTATATCTTGAAAGGAAGTGTTGAAATGTCAAATATCTTTTATGATTATTTCCTAATTTAGGTGTGAATGGAATAATTAGGCTTATTCCAGAGTTGTCAATTAGGTATCAATTAGATTTTTTTTTAGGGTATCAATTAGGTCCTAAGAGTCTCATTTTATTGCTCTTCTCTACATGCATTTATCAGCCTAGTATGGTACGATTTTATTTGTGAATGATAATTATTTGAATCCCATATTGCAAGTGGCATGTAAAAGTAAAGAAATCCAAGTCCCACATGATTAAAATACAAACAAAAACACAAACTTATAAGGATATTGGGTCACTTCACTTAACAAATTGACAAAGCAACAAGCCAGATAAAACCAAAACATTATGTGCCTATATCAAGGACTTAAAAAAAGACCAAGAAAAGGAAAGATAATTCGCTAGTGAAAAATACTATAAACAAGCTCCACATAAATACATGTTATAAGCGCAGAATCGAGAAAATTACCTAGACTATTAAACCAATTTATTTTCCAATTTGATTAATTGATATGAATAAATTTAAACTGCTAATCAAAGTAACAATATAAACACTATAAACTTTTTATAATAATTTTAGTCTAATCATATGGTTGAAAATTATGTCTAATTTAAAGTGACTATCTTGGTTATTGATAATTCTTTAAAATCTTACCACATAAATACTATTAATAGTGGAAATAAAACATATGAAAAGTTCTTTTAAAAAAACAAATATTAAAAAAATATTTTTATAATAAGATAAATATTTAAATAAATTAATTTTTTAAGAGCCTAATTTGGATATAAATATATTTTAAATTTATCTCTCTACTCTATAAATAACATTAATTAACGCCGTAACAAGATCCCTCAATGTCAATCAGGCACCAAAAAAAACAAAAAAGGAAAAAAAAATCTAGCAAGATAAGAGGAGAGAAGGAGAAGAGAGAGGAGGTTAGTGACGAACGGGCGAGTGAGGGAGAACCAAACAGGCGTCTGCAACTGCTCTTCCCGGTAACCGCTTATTGTTCTTTCTTTCTTTCTTTCTTGTTCTCTCTGTTCTTTTAGGTTTAAGATCAATTTAATCTTAGCACTTTTTTTCCACTTCGTTTTGAACATAATACTGTTATTAATATATATTACCTGCCAAGAACTCTTATTGTACAAGCCCACATTGATTCTTTGGTTTAATCATAACCAAAGATTAAATTTGTAAATTTTGATGCTGTTTTGATTCTTTTTCCATGAGAGAGATTTGAAAACAATTAAAATTTACTAAGAATAGTCCTGGTTTTGTTGGTTACTGGTGAAGAATTTCATTCTATTTGTCAAAGTTTTAAGAGTGCATTTGGAAACACCGGTTTAAACTAAAAAGTTTTTGTTCAAACCAACCTTGCTAGTGTTTTCATATCAAACCTTTGGTTTTGAGCCATGTTTCTAAACACCCTCTAAAACTTTTGATTTGGGTTATGAAGATAGAATAAGGCTTTGTTGGTAAAGTTTTTCTTCTTCCGCATGATTTAGGATCTTGTGACCCGAACTGCCTTTATCATATTTGTTATAAAATTTATTCTTCTGTGGTGCTTTAGATATATAAAAGTATGTATTAGAAATATAATTGTACATTAGTTAATTTAAGGGAAAACTATTCTGATCTCACATTTACTCTTCGAATTTGACATAAGGGTCTTGATTTTGATAGTTTTCAATTTTAGGGAAAAATCAGGGAGATTAATGCAGTGTAGAGAGAAAAGGCTGGTTTCTCTCTTATTATAGAACTCCATTTGGGAACATTTTTAAGAAGTGAATCAGGTTTGTGCAATTTGGGATTTCAGAGCAGCTTGTATTTCAGGTAAAATGTTGGTAAACTATTCTGTTCTTAGTATAATTGAAGCTGCAGGAGCTCGTGAATCTGAGAATGGGAGGCAAAACATGTTATGTGATTTGGTGCCTGGTGAAACTTGGCAGATGTGTCCGAAAGGCAGAGATGAGTTTGGTTCTGGCTGCAAAAAGATTGAATTGATCACAGAGGACGAAAAGATTGTGGATTCTTCATGTCCTCAAAATTTTCCGAGAGGATCTTCCAAACATTCAACTATCAGCTTGAAGTCCAGAAGCTCTACACCCAATCTTGTATACAAGCGGAGGAAGTTACGGGGGAATTCAATTGCCAGGCTTCCAAGACAAGGACGGGGCAGCACAAGAAGAATTGGACAGTCCGTTTCTATTGGTAGCGTTAATACTCCTTCAGTTTCAACTAGGAAGCAGAGTGTTACTCTACTAGTTGATAGAGCACAAAAAAGTAGTGTGCAGAAGACATTAGAAGTAGATAGTGTTAATGATAGTTGCTCATCATCAAAGTCAAATGAAAAACAAGTTTCATCTTGCATTAAGATTGAAGTGGATGAAACTAGTGAGTGCTGCTCGTCTAGTGAAGTAATTATGGGAGAAGATCTATCAGAAAAGGAATTTTGTATTCGTGTTCTTAGAAGTCATGGGCTATTGGAAAGAGACTTTGCAACTATGAGTTGTGTGTCTCCTGAAGACGATGGTGTTGACAATAGTAGGCACAACCATTGTCGGTCGTGCAAAATTTGTGGTTGTTCAGAAACTTCAATTAACTTGCTAATTTGTGATCGTTGTGAAGAAGCTTTTCACTTGTCTTGTTGCATGCCCCATTTGAAGAAAACACCTCTTGATGAATGGTTTTGCCATTCTTGTATGCAAAAGAGGGAAGAAATTTTGAAGGACAAAATGAGTAGAAAATTGCCATATGTTACTAGTGAATTGATTGGATATAAAGTTTTATCATCCAAAGGAAAAACGAGTCCTGTAGCATTAATGTTGAGAGACATTGTGCCTCATACAACACATGTTCGGATTGGCAAAGATTTTCAAGCAGAAGTTCCCGAGTGGTCAGGTCCAATTGATAAGTATGTACTATTGAATTCTTGCTGAATTTAAAGTTTTTTTTTAATTTTTTTTACAAGGATACCTACAATGTTCTAGGAAAGTGCTAGCTGGGGTCATGGTTTAGTCCATTAGCGTTTCTTATCTGGGTTATTATCAACAACTAAAAAATAACACAATGTATGCACCTTAGTGCTTTAACTTATAATGCAACATAGAGATGGGGCAGACTTGGTGCTTCTGATCCATGAAGTAGGTTTCTAGTTACCTTAATCAGAACCAAGTGAAAGAGTGAAGTGATCTATTCTCTAGTAAGAATGGATGTACTAAGGCGCCTATCATAGTTAAGCCACAAGCACAATTCATAAAGTGTACCCTTGGTTTTAGGATAACAACATAGAAGAGGCCCTTTTTTACCTTGTGTTATGTGGATATTCACGAGTATGCTCTTGGTTTTTGACTGGCTAATAGGCAAATCTGTACCTTTTTTTGCTCAATAGCCTGTTTTGACTATAAAATGACCAAAATATCCTTAAAAAGAAAAAATACTTAAAATCCAAAAGAATTAGTGGTAGTTTGCCGATCCATCCTAAAAGCTAAGTGGTGAGGAGGTGCACCAACAATAGTTATAAATTCATACACTCCCGTTCATGAGAGGCCAGTTAATGGGTAAATGTGAGGGTAAATATTAATTAGCAAGCCAACACAAGAAGAAACCTGAAACATATTGAAGGCCAACATGTGATGACCATTTGAAGGGGGACAGAGAGTGCAATTAGAGTTTGAAACTCAACACCTATTGCTTTGACACCACGTTCCCAAAAGTTTAAGCTGTTTGGAGGTATGCCAGCGATAGTTTTATATTATAAAAATTAGAATACCAAAAACAAAGATATTACAAAACTCCCCCTACTCAGAAGCACGACTACCACCCTTAAGAAGAGCGTTGACATGCTTCCCAACTTCTCCTTCGCCCCTTCCTCCATCTGGGGAAAAATGCCTCATCTATGAGCATTTGAACAACTTTCTCTCTCTCTCTCTCTGTGGAGACTTGTTGCTTCTTTTAGCTTTGTTGGGTGCTCTCTCTCTCTCTCTCTCTCGTCCTTCAAGCTGTGGTGTTTTGAGGCGTAGACTTCTTCCTTCTTTTAGCTTTGTTGGGTGTTTTCTTAGGTGGCATTTGATAGATTTTTGGAATAGATTTTGTTTAAGACTAGAGCTGCTGGTTTTAGAAGTTTGCTAGAATGTTTCCTAGGTTTTGAGCTTTACAAATAGCAAGATGTAGGTGCTGGGTTTTTGTTTGATTATTATGGCTTGAAGGTCTCTATTGGAGATTGAGATTCTTCTTTATAGGCAACAAACGAGGCTGAAATCAATCCTGTTTCGCGGTGAAAGTGGTTTTGGATGAAGATTAAGAAATTTGGTCTATTGTGGGGCATTTTAGAAGAATATTTCATGTTTCAGAATACATAATGCAAAAAAATTTTACTATATTAATCTATACTTTTAATGATAAACGTTTTCAAAATTTCCCATCCACCAAATTATGTCGTTTCAAAATTTGATCGAAGCAGCCGGAAAGTCTTTTGATCCTTTTTTTTCAGTCGTATTGTGGTATTACTTGTTCTTCATTCGGAGACTCATCTTCTTTTCCAAAGTCTACTGATTGTTTTTTACCCGCTGTTTCTTCATTTTGTTTTTATATGTTAAAAGATTGTTTAAATTCCTTTTGTAGGACATTTGTTAATCTGAAATCAGTTTTGTTAGGGCACTGGTTTGGCCGGTGCTTTTTATTTTGGGACTTTGCAATGATGTTTTGTTTGCTTCGTTTGTAGTTGGACTAATTTTACGAATTCCCTTTTAATTACGTCACTTTTGTCAAAGTACCCCCAAACTTTAAAACGTACCTGTTGTACCCTTGAACTATAATACTACTATATATTCACCCCTCTGAACTTTGAAACATGTTACAAAACAATAATTGTTACGTTCATTTAAAAGGGTAAATTCATTTGTTTAGTCAAAACCTTTAAAGAACCAACTTGAATTACGATATGTTTTCCACTTTTCCTCCCCTTTTTTTCGCTTTTGAGCAGGTACTCTAAAGATAAAATGTATAAGAGTTTTGTGCCTAACTAGTTCATTTAAAGTAAAAAAGATATCTATATTAACCCTTAAGTATTATATCTAATATTAAATCAAACGAAATTCAGCAATTTCATCCAAAAAAC
Source organism: Artocarpus hirsutus (assembly GCA_946598075.1). Lineage (NCBI taxonomy): Eukaryota > Viridiplantae > Streptophyta > Magnoliopsida > Rosales > Moraceae > Artocarpus > Artocarpus hirsutus. The sequence goes on from CAMOHE010048060.1 coordinate 42,249, forward strand.
AATATGTTTTAAAGTTCAGAGGGTGAATCTAGAGAAATATTATAGTTCAGGAGCACAATATATACGTTTTAAAGTTTAGGAGGCGTATCGACACAAGTCTCGATAGGAATTCATAAAATTTACCCTTGTTTTATTTATTTTTTATTTTTTTAAATTAAAAGCTTACTTTTACAGGTTCTAAAGCTTTATAATTACAACAAAAGCATATATGTATTTAAAATAGCAACATGTGTTGATGCACAAAATAAGACACATGGCAAATGTCATTTCACACCCTTAAGTGCCAAAAAATTGCATTGGTATTAGCATTTGCATTGGAGATGGTCTAATATTTAGATAGAAAAGAAAACCTTGTGAGTTTTTGACTATGTGTCGCTTTGTTTTGGAGACAAAATTATTTGTTATCTGCCAGATCCATTTGGGTTCTTCCTAAATCTTGCAAAGAACTACGTGATGTTTCCCTGTGTTTTGGTCTAGCCTCTAGCGGAATTTATTTGGAAAAGTGGTTGTATTAGCAATTTTTTGGGCAATCTGGCTGGAGAGAAAATGTCGCATTTGTGGGGTTTGAGGAGGATAATATTGTTATTCGGGATAAGGTTAAATGGGGTAGCCATTTGGATCTACAAAGAAAAAAGATTTAAGGAGCTTGCTCTCCTCCGATCTTGTTAGGAGTTGGGCACCTTTTCTTGTATCTTAGTCTTGATCATCTGGAGGATGACTCTCCCTCCTTTTGTCTGTACATAATTTTTTCATTAATAGATTTGTAGATTGTGTAATAATTGACATAATTTATTAAATTCTTGAAAGTTACCTCAGAAGAACAACGGACAAGGTATCCTCGGAAATAAATATATGAAACAACAATAAATGGTTCATGATATTTATTTGATCTTTTTTTTTCTCCCTTCATGTAGCCTCATGTTATTTGTTTGAATACAGTGACGATGACGGCATTGGTGAATCTGTGGAATTGGATCCTGCACAGTTTTCTATTTTGCTTGTATGGCCTTAAACAGCATTGGTTTATAGTCAGTATTTTTCTTGCTTGGAAATAAACTTTTTAATCTTTTTGACACAACTGACAATTTTTAGTTATCACAATCAGGAGTCGAGGCCGAATAATTTTAAATTAAGCTCTGTACATAATTGGCTTCAATGCCGAGCAGTTTTAGATAATTCAGGAGATGGTGCAAACAAAACAATATGTGGAAAGTGGCGCAGGTAAGCATAAGATAGTCTTCTCTATGTACATTTTTGGCATATGGTCATATGCTTCTAGGTCCATAGAGTTTGAATTACTGAAACTTATGAAGGTAAGGATTCAATAATTCAGCTACAATACTTTGTCGGAAGATCTATCGGTGGTTGTATAATTTAGTAAAAGTTTAATAACAGTTTCAATGAATGCAAATTTCATGTATCATGTATGTAATAGGTGTTACTTGCTTGACAGATAACCTTAGAAGATCAAAATGACTTAGATACAAGATAAACTTATCAATAAAACAAGCATGCGCAATTAACATGTAAAAGATTATCCCAGAAAATGAAAAGCATGTTGGGTTAAACTCATTTTTAGTCCCCAAGCTATCGGCCAAATCTCATTTTGGGCCTTAAACTTTTAAAACGTCTCAAAATTCTTCGATGCACTAAAATGTCCAAATTAGTCCTTTCAAGTTTTGTCCATCGGACTATTACAATCTCAACAGAAAGGGGCTCGGCATCCTTTTTTTACTACTCATGTCCTAACATGTTATCTTACAAAATCAACTTCCACAAAACCACACATGCTCTTCAAGTACCTTTTTTTTGTTGAGAGTTTAGCTGTTAGATGGACAAAAGCACTAATTTGGGACAATTTCATAGATCAAATGTTTTAATAATCAAGGACCAAAATGGAATTTAGCCTAATGGTTCAAGGAGTAAAAGTGAGATGATCTCAAACATATTTTCCTAGTTATAAAATAAGAAACGTAGCTCCACTTCTTTTGTCCATTTCCTCATTCTCTAAGCATAATCTCTTGACATCTTTTGTCGACTCTGCTCAAGTTGAGTAACATACTGGAAATTTTCCATTAACAGAGCTCCACCTTTCGAAGTCCAAACTGATGACTGGGAGTGCTATTGCTCTATCCTCTGGGATCCTAGATCGGCCGATTGCACTGTGCCACAGGTGAGTTAAACAATTCTTTTTGAAGGAACAGCTTTTTGCTTGAATTGTGGCATTGTATGTTATTTACGTTTTTGTTGTCCTCAAACCCCTCTTCTGTATTCATGATTCTTCCTGATTATTTGTATTTTCTTGTCCTCTAAAATGGCCTTAGGAAATAGAAACCGACAAAGTCGTTGAGCAATTGAAGTTTTTCGAGAAGGTATGTATCTGCACTTCAAGTAGTAACGTAAGCAATGGCTTTGAATGCTTAAAAGGTAGAAGAACTAGTTGGCACTGGACAAGTTTGTTGAAACTTGAAAGAATGACTAAAGTAATGGGTTTCTTAATGCCATGCTTGGCCAATGACAGAAGATAACTGAAATCTTTCCGGTTGTCCTTCAAGATTTAGAGCATGTGAATTCAAATAGGAATAAATTTTAGTTTTGGCGGTCCCTCACCCCAACAAACAAATCTTTTTTGATATTTGTGTTTTTTTTTAATTTTTTTATTTGTTGTGTTAAAAATGACAAGATGAAACTGTGTTTATTTTTGTTTTTGTGAGACCTAAATTTTGAACCACTAGATTTCAATCCAACGGTCAAAAAATAAAGGAAATAGTGGGTCTTATTGATAAGAAATGGTTCTTATTGATAAGACCTTTTTGTGGGTCTTATTGTAGCTTTTCCCTAACTTTTTTTGTTATTTTAGTCTTAAAAAGCAGAAAGAATTCCAAAAGAAAAAAGAAAATCCCAAGTAATTATTTAAGACTAACTCGTGGTTTGCTTTACATAGCCAAACATTTTGGCAAACCATGTGATTTAGATTGCTCTTCTAGTATATTAGTACTTGTGTGTCTAAATGTGATTTGGTTTGGAATATGAACTTTAGTTTCTTTTGTCGGGTTTTCTTAAAATTGCAATGGATGGACATTCTAATCTTTTGTGCCTTTTTATTTTCGGTTATTTGTGTTTTGCCTTTAAATCCTTATGTTCCTACGTCGTATAGTTGAGGCCACGGCTACTGGAGAAACGGAAACTTTCAGATCATGTCAAGAACATTGGCAATTCAAGAAATCGTATGGTGGATGCAGAAAGTATGCAAACTTAATAATATAGTAAGAACTTGCTGACCTATTGTCAAAGTTTTCATATGATGACTTTAGTTTTGGTTTGTTATTACTGTATAATTATAAATTAAAATATGACATTGTTGCTTAGTTTCTCTTGTATCATTGCAGTACTTGTTATAAGCTTAGATGCTTTACAAAGAGACCAAATGGGTTGCGCTTAAGTTGGCGGAGCTGGCTAAAGAATCATTCATGCCCATTTGATTAAAGTCTATCGGCATGCATTGCAGGTGCATGATGTTTCCGTTTTTCTTTCAGTGGCCATTAAACTAAAATCGAATTGCTGTTCCTTTCAACTGGAGTTGAAGCTAGCAAGATAGGTTTCCATTTTGGGACAAAGCTTAAGGAAAAACATATTTATTTGCCCTTAACTTGGCGGAGCTGGCTAAAGAATCATTCATGACCATTTGACTAAAGCCTGTCGGCATGCATTGCAGGTGCATGATGTTTCCCTTTTTCTTTCAGTGGCCGTTAAACTAAAATCAAATCGCCGCACCTTTCAACTGGAGTTGAAGCCAACAAGAGAGGTTTCCATTTTGGGACAAAGCTTAAGGAAAAACATATTTATTTCTTACACGAAATTTAATGCTACAAATTTTATTTCATTTGATGAACTTTGTGTTGCTTGCGTCAAAATAATTATAAGATATATAGAAAGCTGTGTTTTCCACGGTCAAAGTAATAACTACTAGTATTTATTGCTTCAAAGGGTACAATCACTTTTCTTTTCTCTTTGTTCTCCCTCTCTGTTTCTCTCTCCACACGCGCGCGCGCACAAATACATATATAGATATACTTATGTTTGGAGGATGGGGGACCTATACAGATAAGCATTGGAGGGGAAAAGTCATGGGTTTCGAAGGAATGGTGAGGATTGTTGAAGAGGTGATTGAGGAAGAATCGGTTTTGTCTGAGGAGGTAATGTTTGTGGGTTTGTATAAGAATTCAAGAATTTTGGGTGTTAGAATTCAAGAATTTTGGGTGTTAATTAGGCTGTTTAGAGAGTTGAATTTCAAATGTATCGATTTGATGTATAAATTGCGCTTATAAATTCAACTCTAAGAGAGATATTCCTTGATATTTGTATTTTTATTTAAGAGGTTTGTTTGTTGAGATTATTTGTTGCTGGATTTTGGATGAGGTTTTCTTTGCAGTTTTTGTACAACGATATTTGATTTAATTTCCTTTTTTAGATAGCTTGAAAATTGACATAGTTGATTCAAGCACATTTAACAGTCCTGAATTTAGTATTACATGAAGTTTGATCTTTACATTCAATAGAGGATGAGTGTGGTTTCATCATCCACCACTTAAACATAGCGTACATATGCTGAACTATGTATTATTACTTTTTTTTTATTTTATTTATTTATTTATTTATTTATTTTTTTGAACCAATTTGCCGAATGAGTTATTTTATCTCAATTAATAAAGGGCATAACATTCGACAAATAGAAATGCAAAAAGCTTTAAACTTTGCTTCACTACAAAAGTCTAAATAAGTGTGACTCGACTCTGAAAACCAAGATAGGCTTCCAAACTTGAGTAAAATAGTAGGTTTTTTTCCCCTTCCTCCGAAAGGCAAGTAAATAATAGTTTTATTTGATTGTTGATACAAAAAAACATATTTAACAATACCACAACGAAGGGCAAGATAAACAAGAAGTAAATAATGCATGAGACAATGTGCCGTGCGCAAGAAGTAATTAATAAATAAGCTTTTTTTCCTTTGATCTATGTAAGTTAGGGAAAAGGTACATTTGCTATCCAGGAAAACCACCCCCCAGACTTCCCATTTTTTTGGAACATGCAAATATACCATACAAAAGTAACAATAAAAACCTTATCACAAGGATCAAGCCTTTTCCCTTAGCTCTGCTACAGGAACATAAATCACAGATGGTCCATAAAAGGGGGTTTTATCCAAATTGTTAGCTTTGGCATTTCGAAATTGTATTAATCTCCGCTTCAAAGATTCTAATCTGTCTTTGACTTTACACAGTTTTTCCATTTCTGCTTCTGCATCCAGACATCCACCTCCACAAATAAAATTGACCCTCTTCTTCTCTTTGGTCTTTTCCTTTAAAAGCTTCTTCAAGGTCACATCATCACTCAACTCCTTATATTCCTTAACAAAAGTAGATACCAAGAAATTGATCACTTTAAGAAAAACAACTTCAATTCTGAAATCATAAAAGCACGCCTTAAGGTTATTTATGTGTATGTTTTATGTTGGTAACTTTTCAGCTGATCACCAGCAAAACTGATAAAAATTGAACTACCGACACACCCGGGACAACAAGTGTTGGTCTTTGGTTAATTTCTTACCAACTTAGAGTATTAAGTGGAAGAATAAAATCAATAAATACCCTAATTGATAGAAGACACCTACCTTGTTTTTATTTGTTGGCGACATAAGAGAAGAGCCCTTGCGGTGCTTCTTCTTCAAAGGGCTGCTTAATGACTTCGGGTGCTTTCTTGTATAGGTCTTTCTAACATTCTTTACAACATGGACCACAATTTCAGTCGACGTATTGTCCGGCATGCTGAGATCGGCATCTTCCTTCATCATATTTTCACATCCGAAATTCTTGGAGATGTTAGGAGTGGAAGTGGGAAGCTGTTTTTCCTTCTCTGCCTGAACATGAAAGACCGATAAGATGTAAATTAACAGTAAAAGAAAAATGTAAGAAAGTTACTGGTTATTACTAGGAGTAATTTATCGTCTATTTTTAGATCAAATCTAACAGTTGCGCTCTTGAAGAGAAGAGACAAACGATACTATCAGAGTGGCCTATTATCTTAAAGCAGAAATTACAGAATCTAAGAGGACATATGCACCAAAAAGTATGCAGGGCCACCAGCTCACCTTTCTGGTTTTCAAAGCTAAATAACGTGCATTTTTGAACCATTTGCTAACCTGAAATCAATAAAGAGTCCACTATTAGCTTGAATCCAAGAAAGACTCAACAGATAAATTGGTCAACAGTCCAAGTGAGCACCCCAATGCAAAAAAATCCATTTCATAGAAAATTTTTTTCTACTTGTACAAGTAGATCTTTACCTTCTCCGAGTCAAGGCCTAGCTCCTTTGAAAGATTTTCCTTCACGTCTCTGGATGGCAGTTCGTTCTCGGCAAACGCTTCACGAAGCCTCTGGTACAGTACAGAAGTGAAAGCATTCATTCAGTACAAGACATAGAATTCTCACCGGGATTTCTATAAGTATAGACAGAGAGAGGAAAGTGCTACCTCTACAGCATTTCGAGGAATTCTGAAAAATGATCTTTTACTTTGAGTGTCAATAGGATGTTTTGTCTTCACTTCACCAATATCCCCATCCGAACTCTTTTTCTCCCTTTCATGAAGAGTCATGAGGGTAGTGGCAGCATCAGACTCCTTCTCTCTTCGCTTTCTTTTAGAAGGGCCCCAGTCTTCATCTTCACTAATTTGCTCATATGGAGGAGCATCCTTCCCGAACATTTCCTTTTTTACAAGCAAAATACCCACATAAAACTAGACACTTACTGTCTTAATTATACCGAAAACTAAATGAAATTAAAAAATTTCACTACAACGATAAGGTGGAACAATTTATATGATAATGTGAAAAAGCAGTCTTATCGTTAATAAATATAAGCTTTCGAATGAGTTCTTTAGATGCTTTTCATTCGTCACACAAGATGAAAGCTTTTACTTTCTAAGCAAAGTTTGAATCTCCAATGGGGATTCTAAAGGTCCTAAATTTCTGTCATTGAAAAATACAAGTTCCATGCTACTGAAAGCAAAAGAAAATCTTTATTCTTAATTTTGCTCACATATGGCAGAAAGAAACTATCTTTTCTGTTTCTAAGACGCCAGATAAACAATTAAGTTTTGAATACTTACATCATATAACTTCCTATAATCTACATCCCTTCGCTGCCTGCGGCCGCATAATATTTCTGCATCTGAAGAGTCATCGGATCCCACACTACCATCAGATGAAGATTCATCGTCTGATGCATTGTCGTCAGCACTGGCACCGCCAATGCTGCTGCTATTTTCTCCCCTGTCTGGATCATAATCATCATCAGCAGAATCATCTGAAGGCCACTCATCATCAGCATTTAGTGACACATTTCCATCTTCCGGTAAGGCAACTTCTTCCTTGAAAACATCCTTTGTACAGGAAGCGAATTCATTATTGCCATTATTAAAGTAGAATACCGCTTAGATAAATAAGAGACTTCCAATATTTGCTAACCTCCCAATTGTTATTCATGGAAAAGTGCGTGCCAAGATGAGCATTCAACGCATCCAAAATTTCCATCCTGCACTCGCAAAATCTGCAAAACCATCCTTGATCTCCAGGGGGAACTGCAAGGTGGCAGTCAATTAAGTTCAGTCACTAAATGAAGCCAATTTAGATTGAGAAGAAAAGTGGTAAATAGACTCACTATTCTCAGTATCCAATGGAGGATCAAGACATTTTTGGTGAAAAGCTGAATTGCATGCCCCGTCACAGAGAATAATATCATTATCGGGGAAGGCTTCACGTGACTTACACTTTGCACAAAAAATCTAAGCAGTTCAAAGATAAAAATATGAATCAAAAGTTGAAAACCATTTAAAATTCACTCGACATAGACAGAGAGAGAAAACAAAGATAGTGATGTATTCACTTACATGTTCATGATACACAGATCCATCTGGAGCCATGACAGAATCTTCGATGCTTCCGACCGAACTAAGCATATCCAATTGTCGAATGGTATCTCGAATACCAAGCTTACACTTGAGAATCTGCTTCTTGGCCCTTTGAAGTTCCTTTTCTGGTCTAATCTTTTCCCGACTGCAGCAGAAGTTTAAATTAAAGGAGTTGAATCACTAATACAGAATACAACATGGATAACTCCACAGACTTTATTAGTTTATCAATCAAAATTTCTTTCTGCAACACCTCATAGTTACCTATGACTCTGAAATTGTCCTAATATATGAGTTGTGAAATGTAAATCAATTCAAATGAACAGAATGTCAAGTTAAAAAAGAATGGCCATAGATAGTTTAAACAAGATAACAGATGAAGTTTCATGAGCCATCTTCTCAAAAAAGAAAGAAAAAAAAAGTCCGGTTTTAAAATAGTGGAAATATATTTGAGATGTCTTCTTATTACCTCTGACCTTTCCAGCCTTCACCAGAATAAGCATCAATAAGGTTCTGCTCCAGCTTCATTTTAATCAAAAGGTACCTTGTTCTCCTTTGCAAGCGAGAAGGCTCGTCGAGCTCCACATTGACCTTCTTTCTTTTCCTCCTCTTCCTCCTCTTTTTCATTTTTTCAATACTGACATCCCCATTTGCACTTTCTCCGCCCCTGTCACAGCCACTTGGCTGAACTTTGTCACCTGGAAACTTCAACAAATAGAGTTTCTTTGAAGACTTCGTATCAAGTTTCCTCTTTCCAGGGGCCTTTCTCGCAATCAGTTTTCTACTTACCTTACCTTCCTTGTTCAAAGAGTCAGTATCTTTCTTTCTTAACAAAGTCAGCTTCAACTTTTGTTTATTCTTTTCGCTGCGATACAGCTTGCTAGACTTTTTAAGTTTTAGTGATGCAATTAGATTCGGCTCAGTTTCTGTCTCAGCATTCGAATGAGATGATTTACCAGGTTCCTCAGAGGATAATTTCTTTCCAGCACCACGCATACTGAACTCTAATGTATAAAATCTGGAAAAAAAAAAAGGCATAAAATTGATTATCATCGACTTAATAATATCCACAAAAAGAGAACACCACGTAGGAAATTCTTCGATGAAAACACATGAAAAAAGATTGAAGGGGTTTAGTTATGCAAATTCCACAGTTCATAACACCTTTCGTTTTCTAAATAAAAACACAAAATTTTCTTAATGAATAAAAATTTACAAGAAGAGTAACAAATTTAAGACGACAAGTAGTTCTCAAAAAGAATATAGAAGCCAAAAGAACTAAGAATAACAAGACAGAATTGTGAAGCAAATCATTCATAATTAAGAAGTTCATAATAGAATTTTTAACTATTTTAGGCTAATAAAAAAACGAAACGAAATTTTCTTGATGAAGATAAATTAAAAGAGTGACAAAAAAAAAAAAAAAAACACTAAAAATAACAGCACACACTAGTAATAACTCACTAAGGATTAAAATATACAAAAGTATTAACATGTATAATGACACAATTAAGTTAAAAGTAACAAATCATTACAGTGTCAATTAAGTTGATATATGACACAGTCAAAAATTGGTTTTGGCATTCGGTGATCACTTGGGGAATCCGAAATAAAAACCAAGAAACAAGCTTGATCTTACAAATGGTGCCGATCGAATTAACCAATCCTAGATCACTAAAAACGGAATAAAAAACGAATACCCAGATGATGATTAACAAAGAAAAGACAAAAATCAAGACACTTTAATCAAATGGGAATAACCCAATAACCGAGAGAAGTGAAAGAAGCTCACCAGATGGAAGGGAGAGATTTGTTTTCTTCAGAAGTGTTGAAAGGCATATTATTCTATATCATATATAAATAAGCAAAGAACGTTGTGTGAATGGTGGAAGAGAAAGAGAGGGGAAATTTGAAATTGAAAATAGAGTTTGATTGACGGGATTATGGGAGAGTGTTTATTTCTCAACGCTTTTTTTTTTTTTTTTTTTGGTTTTCAAAATTTGAGGTTTTTTTTTTTTTTGGGTGTGGGGCTTGTGTTGTTCTCTTCGGTGTGATTGCTTGGTAAGAGTAGTCGCCGGTTTTTGCCGTCACCCAACGGTCTCCTCTGCTCTCTCTCCTCTTGTCTGCGACGCTTCTTTCTTTCTTCTTGTCTTGTCTCTCTCTTTGAAGGAACGTTTCTTTTTTCTTTTTCTTTTTTTTTTAACCTTCTAGTTCTATTCTAGTTCGTCGTCTCAAACTACCACTTGCCTTGCATTTGCATTTGCAGCGCACTTGTTCCTCCTTTTTTTAATGGAAGAACCGCACTTGTCCTTCCTTTATTTCTTTTCTCTTTTTTTTTTTAAGTTATATTTACTTCTCAAAAATTACCCAATTTTTAGAGGACCTTTAACACAGTCGTGATAATTATTGATTAAAACTGTAAATATTATAATATATAAAAATTTTATATTATAACAATTTTTTGCTTTTATTATAGCATGTGAGGACTTTACATTATTTTTAACTAAAAAGTTAGTTAAAACTAACTAATGTTAAACAGGCTAAGTTTTTTTTCGTCAGTTCCAAAAAAAAAGTGAGTGTTTGAAGGTTAATTAAGAAAAGAAATGATTTTCCTGCAAGAGGGGTAGGGCAAAAAAAGTAAAAAACATGTTTCAGTATGAATCTCTCACATGCTACACTAAACAGTGCAAACTTTAAAGTTCCTAAAACAATCCTATCATATTTTACCCCCTAAAACATTCTTATCATATTTTTTGAGCTTTTTTTTTTTTTGTAGTTTTCAAATGGAAAATTCAAACTCGTTTTATGTGTAGAATTACATACATGCTATGATCATGATTTTTCTAGACTTTTTGCAATTGTGCGAGATGCTTTTCCTTTAAAAAAAAAAATCCTATTCATCCCATGAGGTTAAAACTCTCCTACTTACAAAACAGTAAGTCTCGTTTTGAATTAAGTTAGATCCAATTGTTTTGTGAATTTCATGGTTTTAACTCTATAAGACTAAATACGAATACTTTTTTAGACTTTTTTACATGTTTGACACTGTTAGATCTAATTAAAATCATTTATATTTATAAATCTAATGATTGAAAAACAAATATCTACATTTAAGTATATTTTTGGGTTTACACTAGAGAAATTACTTCTTTTTTTATTTTTTTTGGAAATACGGGGTGACATTTACTAGAAAAGTTCCTTTCATTAAGAAAAGAGATTAATTTTCTTGTGAGTTGTCTAAAAGGATATTAATTACCTTTCAAGAAAATATAAAAATGGCGTATCAATTGATAATTCAAACTTTGACAAAAGATCCCGATAAATGATTGGATTTATTGTCATCAATTTTAACATGGTTGGTATTTGTCTTTCGCATCACGATCCCCTATTCCCAAAGATGGTCAGTGAGATATGCCACACTGACTTAAGAAACAAATGGGTTTTATAAGCCCTACTGACTTAAGAAACAAATAGGTCTTGTTACTTAACTAGCTAGTTGCTAAATGCTAACCAGCTAAAAGAAGCATCCTATGATTTGCATCTAAAACAAAGTAACAAGTTACGCGAACCAATTTCACATTTCTGCTCATTTTAATTGCAAGGATTTTTCACATCTTGTAACTCAAAAGAGAAGATTCAATTTCTTTATTGATCATATTAATGTGACATCTGCTCGTACATCCGATTCGGTGTAAATAGTCATATCGACTCGACCAAAAATCTTTCAACTTTAGTTTACACTACGTAGAACTAAAAATCTTGCCAACTCCAAAGTGAATTATGAAATTCAAGCAAAAAATGTTCAAAACCGTTATTTGAATAACAACATTGCTCCATCTGCCATTTTGCAACTCCAAAAGACAAATAAGAGAAGAATTGAATCCACCTCATTATCGGAAGCAGAGCAACATTTTCATCTTAAAAGTGACAGTGTATCGAAACAAATTATCACTTAATCAGCCATTTAGCCTTCCAGTTTATAAAGATTAAAAAAGAAAGAGACTGAAGAGGAAAAAAAATGATTGGAAAGCAGGTGAAAACTTTGATCTTTTGAGGGTACAAGGAGGCAAAACAGATAATGCGGTGACGGGTACCGCTCTTCGGGTAAAATGCAGCAGGAAAATGTCATGTCATCAACATAAGTTGGAAAATGACTAGAAGTAGATAACAAAGATGTTTTCTCCTGATGACAATTATTTTTTAATGGTCAAAATGATCACAAAGTAAACAAGTATAGTACTTAATCAAGATTATTATTTTTATCACTTGATGCTACCATGCACCGAAGAACACAACATCTTTCTGTCTACAATGTTAAGACGTTAAAAGATCAAAAGCATCAAACAAACAAATGGCCACCAGATTAACACTCTGAAAGGCTCATCGATCCTGCATTGGAGAAGCAAGCATATTAATTCTAAAGCATTAATGAACAAAGGAACACCAAAGAGGGGAGAAAAAACAATTGATTCATGAAAATGCAACTCAAAAGTTAGCGATGTGAACATCTTGCAAGGCGCAAACGTTGGCTCATGAAAATTCAATAATGAACAGGATGCAAAAGGCACAAGTCATTAAAAACAGGTTGTCCACTGACTCCACATTGTGACTGAGTGTTTGGAAATCAAGTTTTAACACTAAAGTTTGAATTTCCACAATGTAAAACTCTCACACGCTAAAACAAAAGTACGCTATAATGTAAATCTCTCACATGCTACAAAATTTCAATTCCAACTTGGCTCCCAAATATTCTCATTTTTTGATATAGTAACAAGTATATGTACCAATCTGTTCATGGTGCATGGTTTTGCTCAACACAATGTTTGGCTGCAAAAGAGTTACCTAGCCAAAGATTTTATAGTATGTCATTTCCGATCACAGTTCTTGTTTATATTTTATGGAGACAGCTCAAATCATTCTATACTCGATATACGTTGTGCAAAACAGATTCTAGTTAAAAGTTAAGCGAACAGGGAAAACTCCAACCAGCTAATGATGCATCAAACCAAGGAAATTTATGACGGAAACATTTAATAATCATTATCAGATACGAGTTCTAACATCTTCACAAAGATACAGAAAAACTGGAAATAAGCTGGGAATTTAAACCAAACAGCCAAGAAAACTATCCTTAGTCAATCCTGTCACATTGAGAGCACCATTAACATCCACCTATCTCATTTTATTACGCGAATCCCTTTTTATTTTTTTATTTTTTTGGGAGGGGGCTGGGGGAGGGGGGGAGGGGGGTGGTGAAGGTTCTTTGTTCAATTAGGTCTTGAGAATAACAGAAGAACTTCAAAGAGAAACCAAAGCATCAGCCTGAAATACCCAAAATTTGCAACCTAGAGCGAACTTAGCACACGTTGAGCAAGTGAGAGATGCTAAATCAGGGGGAAGAAAACTCTTTGACTTGGGTGATACTCAAATTCATGCTACACTTTGGTATCCTCACTATCTCTATGTTCCTATTCTTTCCCATCACAAGTCACAACTTAACTTCCAGTTTAATATCTTCTTCATCCGTTCCACACCCTAAATTCTAAAAGGCTTGTTCCCATTACATATATCACCTCTGTTACCTGGCAATGGAATAGGCCACACACGTGGCAAATAGAATGCCACACTTGTGGCTGATTGAAGAGTGATGGTTGTGGCGGTTAGCAATAGCCACATTTGTGGCATTGGGAGTGTAAGCCATTTGCTCTTTGTACAATTCAGCTTTTACATAGTGGAAATTTTCTCACTGCTCTCTGACTGTGGATATAGGCTAATAGTTGAACCATGTTAAATCTGTCTTTCCTTTTACTTCATGGGTTGAGTAGCTCAACACCACAAATGTGGCTATTTGTTAACAGCCACAATGGTAGCTCTCAATCAGCCACAAGTGTGTCCTTTTATTTGACATGCATGGCCTATTCCAATGCCACGTAACCACTTCTTTTTAGTTTTCATAATTCTTGTTCAAATGCGTGCTAAGGCTGAAAAGTAGCCTATATCCATAACTACAACAACTTGAACTCAAAGAGAAACATCTTGACTCTGAAAACTAATTTATGTAGGGTTTACCCAGATTTGAATGATAATTCCTTTTTCCATGAGCTAAAGTTGGATTTACTTTCTTAAAAAAATTAAAAATAAAAAAATTTTCTTCACCACATTACACTTCAATCCAGAATCGTGGAATCATATCAACAGCAAAGGATATCAGAAGCAACAGCATTGATTGAATATCCCTATACCCATCACATGATCACATCAATGACTGAGAAACGAAGCACCTTAATCTTAGAATTAATGGTCATAGTTTGCCCATGAAAAGCCTCTTTGAATTTTGAAGAAGAAAACATAATTATAAATAAATAAATAAAATCTTTGTAACACAGCCCAGAAGGAAAAAAAAGAAAAAAGAAAAAAAAAAGAAAAAAAGAGAGAGAACATAATATCAAATTATCCAAGTAGAATGTATCATCATGAAATAAAATCCCCTCATCATCAATCACCACTTAGAGGAACAAAACTTTATAACCCTAAACCAACAAAAGAAACCACCTAACTCAATAGAATTGTCCAAGGAAAATGCATCATCATGAAGTATATTCCCCTAATTATTAATCAATACTTAAAGACCAAAACTTTATAACCCGAAACCAGCAAAAAAAATTTCATGCAACTGGAATATATCTCAATTTGTGCGTGTCATCCTTGCACAGGAACCATGCTAATCTTCTCCATATCATTCCAACTTTTCAGATACCCCTGTGAATGCAAGTGTAATATATCACCATAAACTAAAATCCACTCCTCAGAAACAAAGTTCTTAGAAGTCCCGACCTTGATAGCCCTAAGAAAGCCCTACTTTAATCAAATTATCCAAGGAGAATATATCATCATGAACTAAAATCCCCGTATTATCAAATCAATACTCGAAAGAACAAAACTTCATACCTAAAACCAGCAAAAAGAAAAATTAAATCGAATAGTCCAAGGAGAATATTGCATCATCATGAACTATAATACCCTATCAATTCTTAAAAGACCAAAACTTTATATTACTAACATATATATACACACACACATACATACATATTTGCATATACGCAAGAAGAATATATCACCATGGACTAAAATCCCCTCATTATCAATCAAATGCTTAAAAGTCCTACCCTTAGAAAAAACCCTACGTATTATCCAAGGACAATATGACGTCATGAACTAAAATCCCATCATTATCAAAGTCAAAAATCGAAAGAACAAAACTTTACAACCTAAAACCAGAGAAAATAAATAAATAAATAAATAGATAAAAAGCGAAATGAAATACAAAGTCAAAAGATAATCAATTGACATACCGAAGAAATTGATCAATGGCCGTGCTCCTTAGCGTGCTGCTTGTGCTCGAGGTGACGGCGCTCCTCGGGAAGAGCGACGAGGTAGGAGAAGATCATGCCACCGAAGCAGACATGGTAGAGAGGGTCGACGGAGCTGGTCTGGATGTACTTGGCATGGTAGTTGTCGAGGCCTCTCTGCACGGCCTTCTTCGCGTAGTCGATCGACAGCATCGGCTTCAGGTGGTTCGGCAATTCCTTCACCTTCAACCCCCTGATCTCGTTGTATAGGTTCCTCCACGCCATTTCAATTGCAGGGACAGAGAATTTCTGGATCTGATTTGGGAATTTGTGGGTCGAAAGCTAACCCTAGAAAATGGATGAAGATGAGGATGGAGACGATCTGAGAGAGAGAGGCGCGTTGTGTGATGCGCGTCTGGTGTTTTTGTGAGAAGATCAGAACCGTCGATTTTCAAAAGCATAAACCATCTGGGCCGTAACTTGCTGGTTATTTCCCTTGGGGCCCATAGGCAACTAGAAATTTTTTTTTTATATAGTTTAGGAAATTAAAACAATAAATAAATACAACTTTTAAAAGTATGAGGTAACACATTACTAGAATGTTTGACAAAATTAGTTATAACTAACTTTTTAATTAAGGAATCGTATAAAACTCTCGTAAAAGACAAAAAGTTACTACAGTATAAAGCATTCGTATGCTACAGTGTTTTGAACCGAGAAGTTGGTTAACCAACTTTACCAAACACAATTTGCACCGAAAACTTTTAAAAGTAAAGAGATTTAGGGGTATTTAAGCTCTTTTTAAGTAAATAGTCTAAGTTTCTAAAAATTAATAAACTTGTCGTTTTTATATAGTATATTTTGCAGCAATTTACATAATATGGACAAATTAGAAGAATTTTTTTGATGATATATTGAAAAAAATAAGATTGAAGAAAAACATAGGGAAAAAAAAAAGATATAGGATCCCCAAACCAAAAAAAAAAAAAAGACAAAGCATCTTTAGACACTTTTAAGATAAGATAAGATAACATAAAATTATTCAATAATCAATGGTTAATGAATTGTTTATCTTTTTGAATGACACTTAACAAAGAGTCTTGGTATTTCAAAGAATTTAACTAATGAAGACATACTTTACACCTAATATTTACATGTCGGCTCTCCCAAATGACTATCACATAAGTAGGGGTGGCAATTGGGGTTATGTTAGTGTCAACTCAAATTTTCGTGTCAACTAAAATTTTTGTGTTGAGTTTGAGTCAACTCATTGATCCCTTGTTTAGTTACTCATACTGTTTATCTGTAGTTTACTTTATAAATTTAGGTCTTAAATATATTTTTTATTTTATTTGAAGTAACTTTGTTACATTTAATATTTTAAAATTTATTTGTCTATATTATTTTAATGAAAAATTAATAAATCGAGTCAATTTAAGTCAATTTTGTGTTGATCGTGTCATCAACTTGGGTTGACTTCGAGTTTTCTCATGTCAAACCCAAATTGTCATTCCTACACGCAGGGCACCTGGCTACTATGCCAAGCGAGCCAATTAGTATGGGCCCCTTGGGTTTGTTACATGTTCGTCCAGATTTCGCTAGATGTGATAAGCGAGCTTTTATTATTAAAAAACAAAACACGGTGGAATTTTAAAATTTTAAATCCGAGAATTTTCTAAAACACAAGTTTAATATACTAAATACATAAATTAATGACAGATCTTACTAATCTCTTTTGTGAACTGAAAAGCAGTAGCAATTTGTGAAGAGTAGAACATTCCAAAGAAGCTTCAACCAACTAGTTTTCTTTTCAATTCTCTATCCACGATTAGAGTGTGGGTAGTCACATATCGTACAGCTTTTCCTTCGGTGACCCTCCTTCCAACCACTTAAGAAAACCTGAAGCTAATATTCTTGATGTTGAACAATAACACTTAGGGAGTTTTAGAGTTTCTGTCACCAAAATAGTCACTCTATGCTTCTCAAATGATCTAAATAACAAAGAACTCACCTTCTATTTATAGTGGTCTAATTTTAGGTTAAACCTTATTAGATTAGACCTCAAAATTTGAGTTTGGTTCAACTTCTAATGAAAAAAGCGTTAAAAACACATGTACTGATTATCGCATGTTCGGAAGCCGATTTGAAAGATCAATATACCAAACTTACTTCATCCTCAAAATATCTTATTTTCACCAGAGAATCTTAGATAGAGCCTTAGTTTTAATTCAAATAACCCAATAAAGAAGTTATCTGATTAAAACTATCATATAGAGATAATCTCATAGTAAATAAAATATTATCCAAATAGTTCAACATGTTTATCTTGAATTAATTCAAGCGATAAACTAACATGAATTATTAAATCCAACATTATCGAATTTTAACCAATCTAATAATTTAATATAAGTCACCAATATGTAGGAAAAACACGTCGTATCATTACACGATTATTATGAGCTAGCAAAGAGGACCCGATAGACATATATAGATCAAGCTCCTATAATTATAAAATATAATATCTCATATACATATTTATAATTATCAACTCTAATGCAACTCCACTAAAAGGTTAGAGCTACACTCTCGAACTATATAAAATTACAAAGCTTCTTAAAACTAACTATTCATGACATATTATAATGTGTCACATACCCATAGGATATTTATAATCAACTTAAGGATAAATTCTATTTTACCTTCCTGATTATTTTTATCTTACGTTTTATTATTATACTATTAGAATACTTACTATTCATCGATAGTTTACCATTCGGTTACACCTATGTATCTAAATAGTTGAGCGTTCTAGTCTTCTAATTATAGGATAATGCATATAAAACAATATCATTAACTCTACAAAAAGAACTATGAATTCCAAATCTATGAGTAACGAGTCTACGTGAATCAAGATTCATGCCTCCAAGTCTCAGTATGCGTACCATCAATAAATCAGGATGTCACCCTTTGGTACATCAAAAGACAAAAGTCAAAAACACAGGCGCATTAGTCATTTTAGAATTAAGATACAACACATATGATTATCTAAAGTGAATTGATTTGAGCAAATAGAATTATTAACCAAATCAATTCAAATTTTTTTGTCCCGATCCAATACATCGTCACCTATGATAATACACCAATGTTTATACTCATGGAGTCTTACTCCAATGACTAAGACAAGCCATATCCTATTAAGGATGCAGACAACATAACAATCTTAGCATAAATAAAAAGCCCAACTTTATTCCATAGATTGCGGATCTTATGATTTAGACCATCACCTTTAAAATTTACATCATTCGCATAATCTGTCCATCATATGCACAATTCTTAAACGTTTAGACTAACAGTCTTATACTTTTTTTGCTTATCATATATTCAACAGAAATGAACATAAAGAGGACAACATTTAATATATGAATAATAAATAAACTCTTTATTTATAAAATGTCTACGAAAACTTATTACAACATTTTACTCCTTAGGGCACTATATCAACAATCTCCTACTTGCATTAAGTGAGTAAATATGACATATCTTGTATCCCTATAGCCTCTACATGCTTCTCGAAAACTCTCGTAGTAAGTGTCTTTATGAAAGGATCAACTATATTGTCCTCAGATGTAATCTTGCATACTACAACATGCCCAGCCTCAAGGAAGTCCTTTTTCACATGATACTTCCGATGAATATGCTTACTCTTCTTGTGAAATCTTGGTTCCTTAGCATTAGTTATCGCTGCAATGTTATCACAATACAACAATACCATTTTATCCATACCAGGAACTACCTTAAGATCCCTAAGGAACTTGCAGAGCCACACTACTTCTTTTAAAGCATCACTAGCTACCACATACTCAACCTCTATTGTTGAATCCAAAATACAATCTTGCTTGACACTTCTCCAAACAATAGCGCTTCCTCCTATAGTAAACACAGAACCAGAAGTCAATCTTCTCAAATCTAGACAGGATTGAAAATACGAATCAATGTATCCTAGAGGTGTTATCCTCACCCAAATATACTAGCATATAACCTCTAGTCCTTCTCAAGTACTTAAAAATATGCTTGATGGCAACCTAGTTGTTTGGTCTTAGATCTAACTAAAATTGACTCATTATCCCAACCGCATAAAAAATGTCTGGTCATGTGCAAAGCATCGCATACATGAGGCTACCCACTGCCGAAGCATAAGGCACCTTCTTCATGTGTTCTCTTTATTTATTAAACTTTGGAGAGTCTTTCTTAGAAAGAGTAATTCCAAACCTAAGTAGTTACCTATTTTTCTTAGAATTTTGCATTGCATATTTCTTGAGAATTTTATTTATGTATGCCACTTGGGATAAAAGCTATCATTTTGCTCTTCCATCTCGAAAGATCTAAATACCTAGAATATAATTATCTTCACCCAAGTCTTTTATGTCATACTACTTGATCAACCATAATTTGACCAATGACAAGCCCCAACGTCATTGCCAATTAGCAGAATATCATCTATATAGAGCAATAGAAAACCAGCTTCCTATCTTTAATGTGTTTGTAAACACATGGTTCGCCCATATTTTGTTCAAACCCATAAGTCTTGATCATTTGATTAAATATTATGTTTCAAGAACGGGAAGCCTGCTTAAGTCTATCAATTGACTTTAGCAGCTTACAGACCTTGCTCTATTGACCCTTAACCTTGAACCTGTCTAGCTTTACCATATATGTGGACTCATCAAGATAGCTATTTAGAAAAGCTGTCTTGACATCCATTTGCTAAATCTCGTAGTCAAGAGCTGCAACTATGGACAAGAAAATGCAAATAGACTCAAGCATAGTTACAGGCAAAAAGGTTTCCTCAAAATCGATTCATTCCCTTTGTGTGTATCCCTTAGCTACCAGTCTAGCCTTATAGGTTTCAACTTTTCCATCTACTTCTCTCTTTCTCTTATAGATCCATTCACGCCCTATGAGTTTTACCCTTTCAAGAAGATTCCCAAGTTCCCAGAATTAATTAGTCTCCATAGACATCATCCAATGTTCTTAGCTTCTGTCTAGAGCTTTGAATCAACATCCTTTATAGCCTTTATGTAAGTGTAAGGATTTCTATCATATGCAACCAGTTCAACCAAGTGGGCTTCACTATTGAACATATATCTCTCTGGTTAACGCCCTATCCTCCCACTACGTCAAAGCTCCTTAAGTTGTTGTTCAGTTAGTTTTTCTACATTGATTGGATTGGTTTCAACCGAAACCCCCGAAGTGATTGAATCACTCGCCAACTTCTCGAGTATCACTTTACTTTGAGGCTTAAAGTCGTTCATATAACTTTCTTTAAGGAATGTTGTATTCTTTGAAACCATGATTTTATTTTCTTTTAGGTTATAGAAATAACTCTCTTTTGTCCCTTTTGGATATCCTACAAATTCACAAACTTCCAAACATGCTTCCAATTTGTTTGCTTCCTTGTACAGGGCATGAGTCAGACATCACCATATACGAATATGGTTAAAGGATGTCTTCTTACCCATCCACAATTCATGATGAGTTTTAGGAACCGATTTTGAAGGCATATTGTTGAAAAGATAACATGTGATTTGTAGTGCATATCCTTAAAAAGATAAAGGTAATGTCAAATAACTGAGCATGGACTTAACCATGTCCAACAAAGTCCTATTCCTTCTTTCAGCCACGTCATTCTATTACGAAGTGCCCGGCATAGTCAAATGGGATAAAATCCCATTTTCTAATAAGTGTTCTATGAATTCACCAGAGAAGTATTCTCTACCTTGATCGAATCGAAGTGCATTTATGGGTTTACCTAGTTGCTTCTTCACTTCAACTCAAAACTCACTGAATTTGTCAAAAGATTCACTTTTATGATGCATTAGGAAGACAAACCCATATCTTGAGTAATCATCAATAAAAGTGACGAAGAACTCATACCTTCCACGTGCCTTGCACTTTATGGACCAAAAACATCACTATGTATAAGTTCTAGAACCCCTTCGGCTCTATTACCTTTAGACCCAAATGCTCTTTTAGTCATTTTGCCCTCCAAATAAGATTCACATTATGGTAAACAATATGCAACAAAATTTTAAAAATTTAAATTAGAATATTTTTCAAAACACAAGTTTGACATGTTAAGTACATAAATTAATGATAGATCTTACCAACCTCTTTTGTGAACTAAAAAGCAATAGCAATCTATGAAGAGTAGAATGTTTCAAAGCAACCTTAACCAACTGATCTTCTTTGTTATTCTTTATCCACAATTGGAATATGGGTAGTCACATATCGTATAGCTTCTCCTCTAATGACTCTCCTTTCGACCACTTGAGAAAACCTACAGCTAAGGTTCTTGATGTTGAACAATAACTCTCAGGGAGTTTTAGAGTTTCTTTCACTAGAATACACACTCTATACTTCTCAAATGATCTAAATAACAAAGAAAGCCTACCCTTATTTATAGTGGTCAAATTTGGGGTTAAACCTCATCAGATTAGGCCTCAAAATTCAAATTTGGATTAACTTTTAATGAACAATGCATCAAAAATGTGTATACTGATTATCGCATGTTCGGCAAATTGATATGGGAGATCAGCCTGTCGAACTTACTTCATCGGCCTGTCGAAGTTTCCCATTAGCCTGCCGATCGTGTGATAATCTAGAGTCCTTAGAATATCTTATTTTCACCTGGGAATCTTAGATAGAGCCTCGGTTTTAATTCAAATAACCTAATAAAGAAGTTATTTGATTAAAGCAGTCATATATAGATAATCCCATAGTAAGTAAAATGTTATCCAAATAATTTAACATGTTTATCTTGAATTAATTCACAAAATTAATTCAACAGATAAACTAACATAAATTATTAAATCCAATATTATCGAATTTCAACCAATCTAATAATTGAACATAAGTCACCAATTTGTATGAAAATACATCGTATCATTACAGGATTATTATCAACTAGCCAAAGGGGATCTGATGGATATATATGGATCAAGCTTCTATAATTATAAAATACAATATCTTAGATACATAATTTATAATAATCAACTTTAATGCTACTCCACTAAATGCTTAGAGTTGCACTCTTGAACTATATAAAATTATAAAGCTCCTTAAAGCTAACCGTCTAGGACATATCATAATGTGTCACATCTCTTTAAGATATTCATAATCAGTTTAAAGATAAATTTTGTTTTTCCTTCTCGATTATTTGTATCTTACGTTCTAGTATCACACAATTGGAATACTTTCTATCTACAGATAGTATACCATTTGGTTGCACTAATGTACTCAAATGGTTGAACGCTTTAGTCTTTCAATTATAAGATAATGCATATATCTATGAATAACGAGTCCATATAAATCAAGGGTCATGCCTCCAACGTATTGGTATGTGTACAATCATTAAATCAGGATATCACCCTTTGGTGCATCAAAAGTGATAAGTCAAGAACATGGGCCCATTAGTCATTTCAAGATTAAGACACAATATATATGATTGTTTAAAGTAAATTGATTTAAACAAACGAAATTATTAACCAAATCAATTCAACTTTTTTTGTCCTAATCTAATACATCGTCACCTATGACAATGCACCAATGTTTCTACTCGCAAAGTCTCATTTCGATGATCAAGACAAGCTATTTCCCGTTTGAGATGTAGACAATATAATAATCTTAGCATGAATAAAGCGCTCAACTTTATTCCCTCAATTGTGGATTTTATGATTTAGACCATCACCTTTAAGATTCATGTTTTTCGAATAATCTTTCATCATATGCATGATTCTTAAAGGTTTAGATCGACAGTCTCAGACTTTTGTTTGCTTATAGAACATTCAACATAAATGAACAAAAAGAAGACAATATTTAATATATGAATAATAAATAAACTCTTTATTGATAAAATGTCTCCAAAAACTTATTATAATATTTTACTCTTTAGGGCACTAGGTCTAACAACTGTGTTATGTTTCATAGCAAGGAAACAAATATAATCATAGAATAATGCTAAAAACACTCTCCACGTTCATAGTCTAACACATAGAATCCAATAACATAATAAATTACTATTTAAAAAGAGAAAACGAGATAATAGATTCATGTGTCAAATAGTGAATACAGAGTGTAAAAGAGAATGAGATAAAGATTGCTGCTAGCACTCCTCATACGCTTGTAAATTGCAGTTTGCAAAAGCGTATTATTGCGAAATAATGAACATACAGTGAACTCGTGACATTAAAACATCAGTATTGTAATAAGTATTCTAGTGACCTAATATGGGATCATAAGTTTAGTAGGGTTGAATGTAAGACAATTCCCACTCAATGCATCACAGTAGTTTTTTTTTTTTAATTTTTCATTTTTAACTATATTTTTAAGTTTTTATATGTGGACACACAAACATATACGCCTGTGTAATAGTAGTTTGCAAAACTAATATTTTTGTAAAGTTATGGATGGTGTTGAACTTGCGACATTAGTGTTATATTAAGTATGATGGTGACCTAATCTGGGATCGTAAGCTTGGTGAAGTTAAGTGGGTGTTTGGAAGGATGGTAAGAATCAGTGGTGAGAACCACTTTTACTGTAGCATGTGAGAGTTTTACATTGTAGCAATTTTTTTATTGTTACTGTAGCATGTGAGAGCTTTTTATTGTTCATAACTGAATTTGTGGTAGAAATTGAGTATTAAAAACCACTGTCAAACACCCTATAAATATACTATTATGATATTTTGCTAATCGACCATATTTTAAATCTAACTTGAATACGTTGCATATATAAATGTTGTGATGAGTTTGTTGGACATTGGAGTTATGACTCATCATCGATGGAAGTTATGAACGTAGAGCAGAACATAGTGATACGTTCTTCGGTGGGGTTAGTATCAAATAACAAATCTAGACAATTTTAAGTCTATTTTTGATATAAAGGATTCAATTCAAGCAAATTTCAATGGAACAATATTCGTGGGGCGTATATTTGTGTGCCATATTCGTGTACAATAAAACAATTTAGTAGTCACATTATATCATGCAACACATTAGATAAAAAACAACTGGAAGCGCAAGAAAACAAGTAGACAACATAAGAAGGTATATATTCCTTCCAATGCACGCAAAAATAATCCGTAATCCCATATGGGAGAGCCTCCATGATTTCATTGTTAGTACCCTAATATAAACAAGAACAATCAATATCCCCCTGGAAAAAGAAAATCTCTACATGGCCTACCAAACGTTAAAAACATCAAAAGCTGAGGTAACAACTGCAATGCGGTCTGGTATAAAATAGATAATAATTGTCTTAAAACATATTCAAAATAAAAAAATTTACAAAGAAAATGCAACTTCGAATTCACACATTATCAAAACATAAACAACCTTCCCTTCACGCACAACATAACAAACATAAAAAAGAAGTATGATAAAGCCTGTCGGGACACAAAATTTCGAACATGCCACATTCCCTTCCAACGCCCCGTTGCTTTGAGATGACGATCAATGGGCCTAGTTGGCCTTGACATCTTCTGAGACTGCCATCTGGTTATCTGGTTGCCACCAGTTGACAAATCCACATCTAGGTTGTTTCCTGCACTTGTAGAACAACCGATTTTGGTCTGCACGCGTCTCACTAATCTTGAGGGTTGCCCGCTTCCCACACTTGTAATCCCGATTCTAGATCTCAATGTACCCACGGCTGCCACTCGCACTACTTGATGTTGCCATTATGAATCTACATAAATTCAACCCAAAATTATAAGATTTGAAATACAAGCATGGCAAGAAAAGAATAACATTGACGAAGTACTTAACCCTCAAAAACCATACAAAGAAACCCATAAGCTTCTACCTGAAGCTCCTCTAACCCTTAAAAAAGGGTAATAAATACAAAATCCAGAGAAACAACATATTCAGCAGCAGCCACAACAACAACAACAAAATAAATGAAAAAATTGAACGGCTCGTCTAAATTGTAATATATTTGTCTTAGTTTCACCCTTCGTTTGGGCCAATTTTTATAACTATTGTTTACCACCTAAGAAAGATAAGTAAATACAATATCCAGAAAAACAAATGTATTCCACTCTATCCTTCTAAAGGAAATAATAAATAAGAGAAAGAAAGACGACAAATTGAAAAAAAAAAAAATTGAAAGATATTTCGAACATAATAGATCGAGATCACCTTCCCTCAAACGCTAACGCTCTTATCAAATTGGAACTTCTCTAATTTGTATGAAGAACTAAACGGAGGCTTCCCCCTTCTTGCAAAAAACAGAACGGGTTTCTCCCTTCTTTTAAAAAACAGAACGGGCTTTCTCTTATCAAATTGGAACTTCTCTAACTTGTATTATTTATTTATTTGATTATTTATAATGAAACTTTTTTTGTTGATAGCATTTGTTTTATTAATACTCAGCTTACAAGGGAAGGAGTAGATGCTGATTTGACATTGGGAAACGGGCATTATGTATTTATTTTTTTCCCCCTAAAATTGTCACATCGGTGGCTGGACTCCCTCTCTCGCCTTAATCGGCATAAGTAAAAGCATTCTTTTTTTTTTCCTTTGTTATTTTTCTTTCTTTTTTTAAGAGAGCACGGGTTCCACTCATTATTGCTTCCAGGCTCGAGCAGCACATTCTTCTGAGATAAGATGGTAAACTCGAGAGACGACTACGAGACACCGTAAACAACCTATTGAAAGTGCTATAAACGACATAGTATGGCATGATGATGCTTAAAGGTTCGTTTAGCAAATAAATTTAAATTAATGATTTAATTTAAGTTATATGATTTAAATTAAGATTTAAGTTAATGATTTAAATTGTTATCTAAATTGATATTTGAATATGCACTTAAGTTTTAATCTAAGTATGAAAAAGAATTGAAATTTGTATTTTAAGAGGTATTGAAAATATTTTTTGATTTATTAACAAATCTAATAAAATCTCAATATTAATGATCTTAAAAAATATGAAAATGGATCTTAATTTATTCGTTTCTTCACTAGAAATACAATAAAAAAAGAATCGTCTCATTTGGATATCAAATGGAGAAGTTATGATTTTTTTTCCTCAAATATAGTGGAGATAATTTCAGCTTTTATTGTAGCAAAAATATCCAAATATCAAAAGTTTAGGGGAGATTAGAACCCTAAAAACTTAGATTCTTAATACTCAAAGGATTTAGATTTTGGATAAAACAAACACGTATCCAAATGATTCTTCATACTTGAATATAAATTTGAGTCCATTAAATCCAAAGGATACAAAAAACGAACAGGCCCTAAAATTGCCTAGAGAATTTTAGTCTCTTGAAGTATTAGTGCGTAAAGAAGAAATTATTCCCTTAGAGCTTATTTTAGCTCGAGAATTTGTCAAGTTGGGTGATTACTTGCTAAACTCTGATCCTTGGACAAATCAAAAGATGTCGATCCAAAACCATAAGTTTTATGAAGATCAAATTACAAACATAATTGTGGAAAGCCAAGTGGATCATGGAGAACAGTTTGAGGGGATATTAGAGGAATTCTTACATAGAGAAAAGGAAAAAGGTCATTGGAGAATGAAGAAATCCACAAGACCATTAATTTGAACATATCAATGATGCTATTATATATACCACCAATTGATCCTTTATGACCATCACCATCACCATGTTTTGTTCTCTTGACGCTTGGGATAAAAGTGAAGTTCTCTCCTCGAGCCCATCATAAGAAGTCAAGTCAAGTTGGTCGAACATGCCAATATTCACATCATGCCAAGCTTGAGGGCATTCTCAATCAAAACCCATATGTGGTGTTGTATGATACATATTATGGGCGGAAGCTATTCTTTGAGGAGTGGTTCTTTGATAGTCAAGCTGATGACTATAAATCAAGCGCTTATTAGAAGGCAACCCTACTTCTAAAGTTTTTTGTTTTCCTTTTGTTTTGTTTCTTTTTATGTTTTTTTGGAAAGTCTATTTTTCTTTACATTTTTGTTTTTTTTTTTGGAGAATCATATCAGGTAGCTGAGGCAATATTAAATTGTTGCATGGTCATCTAAGTGACTTATTTCCTATGCTCTTCACATTACACACATCTTGAGACATTGAGGACACTATCTGATTTTGGTTGGGTTGGTGAGCATATTCGTGCATAATTTTGGTCATGTTGATGTTTGGATCAAAATTTATGCAAAGTTATCTAAGTATGATTTCATAATGTTTGGTTTGAGTCAGTTTTTGCTAGCTTAACTACTAAGAAATGACTTTTTGCTATCTTAAACCTTGTGGCAAGATAGATGTTAATGTATTTTGGCTGAGAAAATTCCCGAGTTTAAACATTTTGTTTCTGGTGAGTTATGACAGTTAAGAAAACAATATTGAACTATTATTGATCTTTTGGGTTGACAAAATCACTATTCACAATACCATTACATGGTTTGTGGTAAGTTTAGTATGTTTGCTTTAGGGATGAATTTTGGATTAGATAAAAACAATCTTTTGTATTAGTAACGTTGCTTTTCATTAAAAAAAGAAAAAAAGTGGAAAAAAATGTAAGCAAGAACAACACTTCACTCATTACATGTTTAAATTGCATGTTGTCTCTTGCCTGATAAAAAAAACAAAAAACAAAATCATAAAAAGAGGAAAATAATTTAAAATTGTTTGATTTCATTTTTGAGGCTCTTTATGTTAGACATGTATACCATAAGGAGTAAAAATGTAATATATTTTTGAAGACATTTTTATCAATAAAGAATTTATTTACTATTTATATACCAAATCTTGTCCTCTTTATGTTTATATTTGTTGAATATATGATAAGCAAACAAAAGTCTGAGACTGTCGGTCTAAACCTTTTAAGAATCAAGCATATGATGGACATATTATGCGAAAGATATGATTTTAAAGGTGACAGTCTAAATCATAAGATTCGTAATCGACGAAATAAAGTTGGGCGCTTTATTCATGTAAAAATTGTTATATTATCTGTATCCCTAATGGGAGATGGTTTGTCTTGGCCATCAAAGGTGGACTCTGCAAATAGAAACATTGATGCATTGTCATCTGTGACGATGCATTGGATCGAGATATAAAGTGAATTAATTTGGATTAATAATTCTGTCTTAGTAAATCGATTCATTTTAGACAATCATATGTGTTGTATCTTAATCCTAAGGCGAATAATGGGCTTATTTTCTTGACTTATGTCTTTTGATATACCAAAGGATGACATCCACATTTTATGTTGGTACGCATGTCAGTATGGTGAAGTTATGACTCTTGATAATGTAGACTTGTTATTCATAGATATAGAATCCATATCTCATCTTTAGGAGTTGTTGATAACCTCTTATATACATTATCTTGTAATTGAAAAACTAGAATGCTCAACTATTTGGATATATAAGTGTAACCGAATCGTATACTATCTTTGGATGGTAAGTTTTTTAATGGTGAGATAATGGAACGTAAAAGAAAAATTATCCAAAAGGTAAGATATAATTTATCTTTAAGTCGGTTATGGATGATCCTATGGGGATACGATACATCATGATATGTCATAGAGACTTAGCTATTCAGGCTTCGTAATTCTATGTAGTTCAAGAGTACAGCTCTAAGCTTTTAGTGGAGTAGCTTTAAAGTTGATAATTATGACATGTATATCTAAGATAATAGGTTTCATAATTATCAGGAGCTTGAAATATATAAGTTCATATAGTCCCCGTTGTTAGCTCACAAAAATCCTATAACGATACGACATTCTTTTCCAATAAATTGGTGACTTATGTCAAATTATTAGATTGATTAAAATTTGAGTTAATTGGATTTAATAATCCATGTTAGTTTATCAGTTGAATTAATTTTGTAATGAAATTTGAGATAAACATGTTGGTTTATCGGTTGAATTAATTTGATGAATTAATTCAAGATAAATATATTGAATTATTGTGGATAATATCTTATTTGTATGGGTTTATAAGGATATGACTATTTTAATCAGATAACTTCTCTGTTGGGTTATTTGAATTAAAATTGAGACTTTATCAAAGATACCTAGAACTAATAAGATAGGAATTATCCAATAGGTTAAGATAGCATCTATCGGATCAACCTTGGATTCAAATCAAATTCAAATCGGGTATTTGCAAGGGCATAGTCGACTGCGCCTTTGTATCGTAGTCGACCGCATCTATCAAACTCAGAGTCTGATTACATGGATTCAAATTTGAAATTGATTCAAACAAGAATTTTGAGGCCTTCTATGATATGATTGACCCCAAGTCTGACCTCTATACATAGAGAATGAGTTCTGTTTGTTATTGAGATCAGTTGAGAAATTTAAAGTGAGTACTCTGTTAGTGAGACCCTAAAACACCCTAGAGAGCTGTTGTTCATAAATCACGAACTATGGCTTTAGGTATTTCTCAATTGGTTGGAAGGAGAGCCACCTGTGGAAGAGCTGTACGAGCGTGCCCCCACACACAATGGTTGTGGATAGAGAATAGCAAAGAATGCCAGTTGGTTGAGGTCCTTCTGTAACGTCCTTTCTCTTCATCGATTGCGAGAGCTTTTTGACAAACAAGGTTAGTAAGATTTGGTTAATTTATGCATATAGCATGTCAAACTTGTGTTTTGAAAAATACTCTAATATAGAAATTTTTAAAATTTTGCTTTGTACTACTTTTCTAACACTTTATTCGTTTATGTGGTTTTCTATTTGACCTTAATGAAATCGCAAAAGTTGGTTGTAGTAAGAATGGTTGAATATTCTAAATAGTTGATTTGTCTGTCTTTTGATCAATGTTTCTTTATTTGCATGTCCTAAAATTGCCTTCTTACACTTGAGTGTTAACTGTTTCATGTCCAACTCCATGAAAGGATTCCATTGCACTAAATTATTTTCTACACCTGTGATGCTAATAGAATTGAGGCTTTTACTTGGTGAATTTTCAAGGCTTTATATGTTATGGTTTGTGGTAACAAGGTTGTGATATAGAGCATACACCTATAACTCTAGAGTTATAACTGAAATAATTTTGATATCTTTTACTTTCTTATTGACATTTTTGTTTGAGTGCTCAAGTGGGTTTGCTAGTTTTGATTCAAATTTTTAACTTGGCATGATTTTTCTTGGGCTTGAATTGCCAAGGACTAATAATAAGCTGGTTGAGGATTATGATTAGCACATAAAACTTACATTTAATACTACTTATTGTTGAATAAATGATGAATTATTTGAGCTTTAATTACACATTTTCATGATTTTTATTCAAAATATTTTAATTGAAAAATGTCTTGTTTTTACTTATTTAATTGTAGATTAAAAAGTAGTGTAAGATGACACATAAAAAGCCATACTAGTGAGCTATGAAAGCCATACACTTAACGCTTGTTTGACATAATAGTTAGAACTACGGTTTTCACCACAGATTTAGTTATGAACATTATAAAGCTCTCACATGCTACAATAATAATAAAAAAAATTAATATAGTGTAAATCTTTCATATGTTACAATAAAAATAGTTTTAACTAAACGGTTCTTACTACTTTTCAAACACTACATTAGACTACCAACTATTTCAATTCCAAAGCCAAGCCGAGCTGAGCCAGCCATACGCGTCAGACTTATAGGTCCCACCATCATCGGACATTTCCATCCCCTCAACGGTCGTGAAGCAAAAGTCGCAGCAAAGGCCAACCAGCATTGGGCCTCTCCCTAATGCCATTTGATTCGTGGTACCCAGCTAAGCTTTTTCTTTGGCTGTATGCTAGCTGTCGCGTACTTCCCTGATCAACAGTTCGCCAGTACCACGCCATCACACCTCAACCAATGAGAGCATGCCATATGGTCGCATGAGATCCTCTCTTTTAATCCGCTATTGCCACGTGGTAGATCCGTTAATCTAGCTTCTTTCTCCGGAGTTAGGCTAGTCAACTCTAGATTTCCCTCCTCAAATCAGCCTAATTGCCTCGCTAATCAAATATTCTGATTTCTCCATTTAATTTTAATTTTATTTTATATCCTTTTTATTTTTGTGATTTTCCACCTTATTAATTTATTTCCTTATTTTCCTTACAAACCCAAACACTATAAATAAAGGGGCAGGTCATGGTTTAAGACATATATATTTTTTTCCTCTCTTTTCTTTGTCTTGCATTATTTATCATAATTTTTCGTTGTAGAAATTGTAAGAATGTTTTGCAAGACTAAAGTTCTTGGTGAGGCTAAAGATGAACTTATGTGTTGAGTGATTGTCACGCCCCGGAGTACGGGAGGTAACATGGTGGTGTAATTAAGATAATTAAATAAGGATTTAGTTAAAAATTGGGTTTAAGAATTAGATTTATAAATAAAAATGAGGTAATTTTAAAATCGTTCGAATAGAAAAAATTAAGAAAATAAAATAAACCATCATAATAATTAAGCAAATAAAAAGAACATTAAAACATTTAAATATGGGGTGGAACGAGTATGGGTCCCACTGGCCCATATATTGTGCACACACATGTAGTACTGACAATATTACAATACAACCA
>CAMOHE010048061.1:1482-23408 GCA_946598075.1 Artocarpus hirsutus
TTTTCATTAGATCCAACCGAGCTTTTTCACCATCCTTAGTCTTGCCTGGAATGTCAAGCAATGTGCCGACTACGGATTCGCAAACGTTCTTCTCAATATGCATAACATCCAAGCAATGACGAACAAAAAGTGTCTTCTCAATATGCATAACATCCAAGCAATGACGGTCTTCGTTTTCACGGGCGTAACTTGCCGCCCATTTTTGCCCTTTCCACGACGGTTTTTGGGAAACGGTCATGTAATCAATATTTTCTTGTAGTGGGCTCTAATTATGGAACTGTCCTCTAAAGACATAGGTTCTTATTACAAGAAATAATCTTAACAGTTCTTGGCTTGAACTCTTTAGGCTTTAACATACAAACACCTTCCTAATACGCTCTTAACATTAGCAAACCCATTACACCTTTATAATACATGAAGTTCATTAACTTAAATCCTACATGGAGTTTGTTAACTTAAATCCATAATCTAATAATAATTATTAACCCACCATCAATATAATACTAAATTAGTACTTGCTTGTGCGTCATCTTTCTAAACCAAAATTTCAGCCATAACATCAAAGGAAAAATTCATATTATCTCACCTTAGCAATTCTTCTATTTCCATCGAAACGAATAGGAAGCATATCTTGAGGCTTTATTTCTTTTTAGCTCTTACTAAAACTCATCTGCTTTGAATATGGAGAATATAGGAAAGAAAAGCATATATCATCCTCAACCTAAAGGGTCAACATGCATGCACCTAAATTACACCATACAACAACCAACTAGAGAAGATCAGAATGACATAATCAGATTTAATAAGTTAACAAGTAACCTCTTATGTC
Organism: Artocarpus hirsutus; assembly: GCA_946598075.1. NCBI lineage: Eukaryota > Viridiplantae > Streptophyta > Magnoliopsida > Rosales > Moraceae > Artocarpus > Artocarpus hirsutus. The sequence continues at coordinate 2,312 of CAMOHE010048061.1, forward strand.
AAAGATACAGCTAAAGGTGTAGGAATTCTATACATATCATAAAGTAAAACATGTTTTCACAAAGAGAGCTTTAAACACAACTCTTAAGTACAAGAATCTTTGTAAAATAAACCTTTTAATTTTTATTCAACTTAGACACAAATCACAAACATCAAGATTTCGGAAAAATGCGTAAGGACATAGGAAAACCACCAATTAAATAAAACAATTTTAGAAAAAATCAACCGCACGCATAGAATTAATTTTAAGAAATTACCAACAAAATTCACTTTTAACTATAAGAAAGAACTCAAATGAATAGAAAATCAAGAGAGAAGAAAGAAATCCAAATTTTAACAATAAGAAAAACCCTACCTCAACCTCGAAAATAGCAAAATCCCTAATTTGCTTGAACCCTAGAGGATAAATTTGGGGCTCTCCTTCCTTTATGAAAGCAAATCTTATTGAAAAACAAATAAAACATAAGAGGTCAAAATTTCAATTAAAAAATTCAGATTAAAAGGAAGGACATAATGACATCAGATCTCATACCTCTTGTTCATGAAGAATAATATGAAAAGCTTCAAAGTTTCATAATACTATCCTCAAAATCGAATTTTAAAATGAATTTAGCAAAAATCCTTGTTCTTTAACTTGGTTAAGACATTTTTGAGAGGGAGATATAGAGAGAAACAAGGGAGGGAAAGCGTGAAACATGAAAGATAGAGGGGAGTGTAAGAGAGCATGTGAGGGAGAGGTGAGAGAAGGAGGAAATTAAGAAAAGAAAAAAAAATTAAACAAATGGACTGATTTAACCTCCACATGGAAAGCCTCCTTTTTGTTAGTCTTACGTTGGGAATTAAGGAAGAAAATGAAAATATTTTAAAAAAACGGTTAAAAAAATAAATCTAGAGGATTAAAGAGTTTGGGCCTTTCACAAAATTTGTTATTAAAGGAAGCCCAAATTAAAAATAGGTAAAGTAGTCCATTCAAACTATAGTCTTTTGTTCAAAAAATTGTTATACAATTACAGTTTTTAGATTTATAACATTGACAAGAATTGACACATCATATTTTAATAAATTATTTTCCTACACAAAAAATTTATTTAGAAATAATATTATAATTCAAAATTGATCCAAAATTTTCAATTAACATTAACAAACAGACAAAATTAATTAATCTTAATTAATTTATCTAAATGTTACAGTTCCTTTGCCAAGATTTGAGAGAAGAAGAGAATCAATTGTGGAGAAGAAGAAGTACATCTCAGAAACAAATTTTTAACCTCAGATTCGACTTCACAATCAATTTTATTTATCTTTCCTTTTCTTCATATATAAGACACTATGTAGGATGTTGTCTTTTATTATCATGAACTAAGTTTATTTTTTAGGTTTGTAATGAAATCTATTCATGAAGCTTGATTAAATGACATTTCCTTTTCTATTATTCATTCTACGTAATGATTGTTTACTTTATCTTGAGTTTAATGCAATATAAATTAATAGGCTATTGATTAAATTGATCTGGTAAACCTTAATGATATGGATCAATTGTGAAGTTTTGATCTTAATGAATTCTTTTTGATTTAATTCTCACAGACATATAATGAATTAGTTAAGGAGACCATCGATTGAGGCTTGTAGAGATTTTAGTGCTCTCAGGTGACAATCATTGTAGTATCATATCTCATAGGAAATGAGGTAATTTAATCAAGTAGATTGTTGGAAGAAGTTATAATCCTAAGTTCCATCATTCATTAATTATTGTTATGCAGTTTAGATTTGGTTTCTAATTTTTTGTTTTATTTTCTGTCTTGCATTTTAATTATTGTGTGGATGAAATTAGAGAGAAGTGAATTAGTAATTAGCAGTAAGAATAATGATTAGTCCTCATCAATATATTACTTATTCGACACATATACTTGCATGCGGAAAAATAACAAGTTTTTGGCGCAATTGTCGGGGGCTAGTTTATTGTTTTTATTGTTAATACTAGTTAAATCAACTTTAATCTTAGTTCAAATATTTTTTTCTGTTCCTTCTAGGCATTGGCTTGTTTATGCGCAGTGCAGGTGCATACGATCTTATTCCATTTGACGCTAATATAGAAAAAAACTTGTCAAAGAAATAGAAAGGACAAGTGAGAGGCTTCTCATCACTGTACAATGGCCGACCAATATAATTCCAATAAGGAACCTAAGCATCTGTGAGAATATGCAGTTCCTTTAGTGGATGGCATTTACACAAGCATCCAATGCCCACCAAATGGAGCTAATAATTTAGACTGAAATTTTCTGGAGATATGTGTTATCTTCAAGTAGTATGGCAGTATGGCATTACTGATGATGCCATTAGATTGACGCTATTCTTGTTCCCACTGCAACATAGCTCTAAGATTTGGCTGACTTCACTTCCTTGGGATTCTATCTCTATATGGACTGAATTGGCACTTAAGTATTTCCCACCTACAAAGATTGCCAAGTTAAGAAATAACATCACTTCCTTTGTGCAACATGGCAGTGAATCTCTTTATGAAGATGAGAGAGGTACAAAAAGTTGTTGCACAAGTGACCTCATCATACTTTGCCAGAGTAGTTAATTATCCAAACCTTCTACAATGGTGTGGGTTCTATTAGGGCGAGTGTTGATGCTGCAATAGATAGATGGTTCGATGGAAAAATTATTTGAAGATGTCTATAGTTTGTTAGAGGTGATGGCATCCAATAATTATCAATGGTCTACTAAGAGAATGAATTTGAGAAGAACTATTGGTCTTCATGAAATTGATGTGTTGACTGCCTTAGTGGCTCAAGTGGCAGCTTTGTCAAAGAAATTTGACACTCTTGGGGTGTATGCTATTCAAAGTACTTCTACAGCTTGTGAGATGTGTGGTGATAATCACTATGGAGAGATATGCCCAAATAGCCTTGAGTCTAAACTATGCGCGAAACAGACAGAATAATCTCTACTCAATTTTCTAGAATTCAGGTTGGAAAGATCATCCAATCTTCTCTTAGAGCAACAATAACATTGTGCGTGCATCATCATTCTCTTTAAAACCCATCTTGCCACGAGGTTTTCCTCCTCAAGCTACACCTAGGAAGAAGAAACCATCTCTCGAAGAATTAGTTCATCAGTTTAGAGCTAACACTTTACAGTTTGTGTCAGACATAAGAGCTCAACTGTCAGGGACTAGAGCTCAATTTCAGAGTTAAGCAGTTCGGAATATTGAAATTCAACAAGGTCATCTTACTTTGTCTATGAATAATCGGCCTCAAGGTGCTTTGCCTAGCAACACAAAGACTAATCCCAAAAGAAGATGGTAAGGAACTCTGTAAAGCTATCGCACTCAAAAGCAATGCCAATGGAAGTCAGAGTCTCTAGAGATGCCAATGGAAGAAGAACCAACGATCAAAGAACAAGCTGAGCCAAAGAAAGAAGTTGCAACTTAGGAGGTGGAAAAGGTAGATTCTAAGAAGACTACTCCTTATAACCCTCTCCACCTTTCCCTCAACAATTTCAAAAGTAAAAACTTGATAGGCAGTTTGCTAAGTTTGTTAAGGTTTTCAAGAAAGTACACATTAACATTCCATTCACAGATGCTTTGGAGCAAATGCCAAGTACGTCAAGTTCATGAACGGCATTTTGACTAAGAAGAGGAAATTAGGTGAGTTTGAGATTGTTGTTTTAACAAAGATATGCAATGCTATCCTTCAAAAGAAACCACCAACAAAGATTAAGGATTCAAGAAGTTTCACCATTCCTTGCTCCGTAGGGACTCAATTTTCTAGTAGAGCTTTGTGTGATTTGGGGGCCAGTATCAATTTAATGCCTCTGTCTATCTTTCATAGACTGGGTCTGGGAAAAGTTTGGCCTACGACTGTGACACTCTAGTTAGCAAATAGATCCTTGAAGTATCCATGAGCGTTTATTGAAGATGTGATATTTAATAAATTCATCTTCCCTATAGATTTTATTGTACTTGATATGGAGGAGGATCGGGAGGTGCCAATCATTCTGGGAAGAACATTCTTAGCCATAGGTAAAACCTTTATTAGTGGTAGAAATTACCATGAGGGTTCAATACCAAAAGGTAACCTTTAACATTTTAATTCTATGAAGCTTTCGGCTGAAGATTCAGGTGACTGCTACAGAATTGAGATACTAGATGCGTGCAATCATGATGACCTTAAAGAAAACCTTTCATCTGATCAACTTGAATTTTCACTTTTTAACATTTGCTTTGCGGAAGAATCTGAATGTTTAGAGTATGTGAATTATTTAGAAGTTGCACCAAAACTTATTTGCTCCAAGTCTAAATTTGATTTGTTGGAGGTACCATCATTAAAGGTAGGACTGAAGCCTTCCATTGAACAGCCACCATCATTAGAGCTCAAACCTTTCCCTAGTCATTTCAGGTATGCATTTTTGGGTGAATTATCTACTTTGCTAGTGATTATCTCTGCTTTACTTGATAATGAGCAGGAGACAAGTTGTTGTGGGTGTTAAGAGAATACAAGAAAGCTCATGGATATCCAAAGCAAATAATAAAGGGATCAACCCTTCTATTTGCATGCATAAAATTCTCATGGAGGATGATCATAGACCTTCAAATGAACATCAACACCAACTAAATTCAATTATAAGGGATGTGGTGAAAAGAGAGATATTGAAATGGCTTGATGCAGGCATAAGCTATCTGATCTCGGATAGCTCATAGGTTAGTCTAGTGCAATGTATGCCAAAGAAGGGAGGAATGGCAACAATGATGAATGAGAACAACAAGCTCATCCCCACTAGAATTGTGATTGGGTAGTGAGACTTCACGGACTACTGGAAGTTAAACAAGGCTACTTGAAAGGATCATTTTTCACCCATTCATTAATCAGATGCTTGACAAGCTGGTATGGCACTCTTAATATTGCTTTTTTGAATAGGTACTCCATATATAATCAGATAGCTATATCACCTGAAGATAAAGAAAAGACCACCTTTACTTGATCTTGCAAGAATTTTGCATTTCAAAGGATGCCTTTCGGGCTTTGCAATACTCCGAAGACTTTTCAAAGGTGTATGATGGCCATTTTGTCAAACATGGTGGAATAATTTATTGAAGTATTTATGGATGACTTCTCCATATTTGATAATGTTAGAATTGGTGCTTATATAGCATAGTATAGATTCCACATGGCCATTACAAGATGTAAAGTATTGCATGATTAATAAAATAAACTCCTTTTATTCTTCTATATGTATATCTTGTAATATATATATATATATATATGCAAATATCATAAAGGATCCAATATTTGTAAAAGTACATAATCATGTATTTGAAGTGTTCATAATACAGAGGATACGATTATGTGTACTCAGTATAAACTTTGGTTTGTAATTAGTAGATAAAATTAGAGACTTTATCTTGCTTAAGATTATGATGTCGTATATTCCTAGCTTGGTAGAATGATCTTATCCAGATTATAGTAACGTGATAATTACTGGATAAAGACATCAGTGTGTTTGGAACATATTAATATTGAACAAGGATAGAATTTAATTACTTGTGTAATTCCATAATAAGAAATTAGAATTCTATTTCTTTGATCATTATGGTTCTTACCTTAATCTTGAGGTAATTAGTGGAGTCACATCTATTTACTATGTCTTTTGATTGCCAATAAGTGAGATTTGTAATATCCATGATCTATAACTTAGTATATTGGAGGCATACTAATACAGGTAGTTTGGAACACTATTCATAGATATGGAGCCCATAACTCCAACTGAATAGGATGATGATATAATATTCTTATAAGTATTAGTTCAGAAACTTAGGTGAAGAGTACTCGCTATGTGATATGGGATATACCTAAATCCTCATTTATGATTTGTTCATAAATAGGTTGCCCATTAGAGAATTATCAAAACTTATGGGCGAAGATGCAAATGGAGAGGTTGTGCAGAAATCTATAAATCTTACTCTAATTATGAATATTATTGTGGAGGGTATTATCACATGGAAAATGATTATATCAATGGATGACCTTGTTGACAACATTTGTGTTTAAGGTTGCATATAATTCTATATATAATTTAAGAGTGCAACCTCAGTTTCCAAAAGTGGCATAAACCAGAGAATAATTAGTATTAATCTATTATGAGACAATTAAATTATAAATAATTATTGAAGCTTAAATTATATATGTCCATTGGGTTCCCTTGCTAGCTCCATAATATTCTTTTAGATAGATCAATAGAAATTTTCTTAGATTAATTTTGTCAATAGGGGAAAATTTGTAATTTCATACAACAGTCTACTAGGATTGTATGTGGTGCCACAGATTGGAACTCTGGAACTCTAGGTGGTGCCACATCGATGGTTTTAAGTTTCAAATAGATCACATGATCTAGATGTAGTCTATTTGTTATCTTGTAGCAAATAAAAATCTTTTTCAAAAGTTGAAATAGATTTTACAAATTATGAGATAATTTAAATAATTGAAAAAATTATGAAAGATGTTTATTTTAAAAGTTAAAATAAATAAAATCTTAGCTTGAACTGAAATCAAATTTCATAAAGATACTAGATAGATATGGAATCACGCAATTGAAGGTGGTTATAACATGTGCCATATCACCAGTGGTGGAAGAAAGATCATGCCTATCCTTCGTGGAGTTGGCATGATCTATAGAGAATCCTAGGAGGATTCCACTTCAACCTCTTAGCGTCTATATGCCTATAAATAGACCTTGAAAGTTCTATTTTCAGTAGACTTTTCTCTAGCCTTCATCTAGTGTTCTTTGATCTCTCCCCCCTTTACAGTTAAAAAACCTCTGTTGAATAAGGTTGAAAGGAGATTATTCAAGAGATCTCATAAGTGTCCACACACTAGTTGATCCAAAGAGAGGAAAATAGCAAGAAAGATCTGAAGATTTTGGAACGCTTGATCATCCGGAGCTATTACCGAACCTGTATGTTTGTGTTTTATTTAATTATTGTATATTGCATCATGAGAAAGATCCTGAAAGTTTATGAAAAATTTTAAAACACTACTCTACTACGTTTTTACATGTTCTTCGAGCCCACAACCAAATAGGTAATTCTTTTGATATCTACTTGGTTAATCTTGCTCTAGTTCTCAAAATTCAAATAGATGAATCTTGTGCTTAATTGGAGATATGTCCCTTCGTGGTGCAAGAAGGCAATGTTCTTGGATACAATATATCATCAAACGGCATTACAGTGGATAGAGCAAAGATCTAGACTATTGAGAGGCTTCCACTACCATCTTCCATTAAGACTATTAGAAGTTTCCTAGGGAACATTAGTTTTTATAGGCTATTCATTAAAGATTTCTCGAAGAACTTGAAGCCGCTTTATAATATCTTAGAAAAGGATATTGCTTTCAAGGTTGATGATGAGTGTCATAAAGCATTTCAGTTGTTAAAGACAAAACTTGCTACAATGCCCACTATTGTTGAATTGGATTAGAGTCTTCCATTTGAGCTTATGTGTGATGCTAGTGATTTCGTTGTTAATATGGTTCTAGGCTAGCAAAAAATCAGGTTTTCCACGCCATATATTATGCTAGCAAAACTTTAGATGATGCACATATGGACTATGCTATTACCAAGAAGGAGTTGTTGGCTATTGTATTTGATTTAACAAATTTTGCTCCTATCTCATAAGTGCAAAAGTTATTCTCTACACTGACCGCACAGCTATCAAATACCTAATTCTAAGAAAGATGCAAATAATCAACACATCAGATGGATTCTCTTGTTGTAAGAGTTTGATTTGGATAATTAAGAAAAAAAAAAGGGATAGAGAATCAGGTGGCAGATCATGTATTGCAACTAGAAAATGATGGACCAGATGATGATGAGACTTTGATTAATGAGACATTCCTTGATGAATGGTTGTTTACGTTCAATCATAAAAGCTTTCTATGATATACCTACTACGTGAACTTCAATGTTAGTAATGTACTCTATTCAAATTTGCTTCTTAGTGGAAGAAGTTTTTACACAATGTCAAGTATTACATTTGGAAAAAGCCTTATGTATTCAAGCAATGTGTAGATCATATGATTAGAAGGTACATTCCTAAGGAAGAGATTAAAGACATACTTCGACATTGTCACTCCTCAGATTAAAGGGGACATTCTAGAGGAGAAAGAATGACAACCAAGGTGCTAGAATCAAGTTTCCACTGGCCTATACTTTTTAAAGATGCACATTACTTTGTCTCATGGTGCGATAGATGCCAAACGGTTGGCACTTCTTGTAGACATGAAATGCCAGTAAATAATATCTTAGAGGTAGAACTCTTTAATGTGTAGGGAATTGACTTTATGGGTCCCTTTATGACCTCTTACAACAATCTCTACATTCTCATGGCCGTAGATTATGTGTCTAAATAGGTGGAAGCAGTGGCTTTGCCAACCAATGATGCTAAAATGGTGCTTAATTTCTTGCAGAAGAATATTTTTACCCACTTTGGGACTCTTTGAGCTATTATTGGCAATGAGGACATACATTTTTGTGACAAATACTTTGAAGCTCTCCTAGCTAAGTATGGGGTCACTCATAAGATTGCTATAGTCTATCACCCACAAAAGAGTGGTCAATTGTAGATTTCTAATATGGAGATTAAGTGGATTATGGAGAAGACGGTGAATCCTTCTTGGAAGGATTGGTCAAGCAACTAGATGATGCATTATGGGCTTACAAAACTGCTTATAAAACACCAATTGGAATGTCTCCTTACCGATCGGTCTTTGGCAAAGCTTGCCATCTTCCAATTGAGTTGAAGCACAAGGCATATTGGGTGATCAAGAACTTAAATTTTGATTTAGATGTCGTCGATGAAAAGCATTTCTTGCCACTTAACAAAATGGATGAGATTCATATCCATGCCTATGAATGCCAAGCTTTACAAAGACCATACCAAAAGATGGAATAATAAGAAGATCTTAAAATGATGCTTTAACCCAAGACAATAGGTCCTTCTATAAAATTCTTGGTTAGAACTCTTTCAGAGCAAGCTTAAATCAAGGTGATTGAGCCATTTACAATTGTCAAAGTATTCCCTCATGGTGTTGATGAGGCAAGGAATAAAGCACCAAGGATATCTTTAAGGTGAACAGACAACAACTCAAGCAATATTAGGGAGGTAGAATTGATCGTCAGAAACCCGCCACTATTCTTTTCAACCTTAAGTGAAACTGTAGAGAAAGTCAAGTTGAAGACTATAAAACAAGTGCTTCTTAGGAGGCAACCCAATCTTCTTAAGCTTTTCTTTCTTTCTTTTTTTCAATTTGGTTTCTTTGGTTTAAAGGACTTGAACATTAATTTTTTTTGGTTTTGTAGGTAGCGGAGCAAGTTTGGGGGAGCCAAGACCAAGAGATCGACAAATTTTGATGATTCCACCCAAAGCCATGGCTCCAAGAGTTCCATGTCACAACTTTACAATTCAAATGAAGGAAAATTCCCCAAACAAGTCATGGCACTATCTCCTTAAAGCCACAACACTCAAGTGTGTAGAAAATTGTTTGTCTACTCTAAGCTGCGGCGCCAAAAGGCCAAAGCCGTGGCATCCTACTCTAAAAAAAACTTAACATTCCAAAGTTGCGGCACCCAGTCTTATGCGTTGCGGGTCCCATGTGCATATTCCCCTTATTTTTGGGCTTTTGTCACATATGGTTCTCACTCCCTCATATTCTCCTCACTAAAACCAAGCCCTTCACCTAAAATTTCTTACTCAATCTCACTTTTTCACCTAATACACCCTTCAATAACACCATTCTCGTTGAGTTCAAGCACTTTCTTCATCGTAGTTCATCAACTTTTGGATTTGGACTCAAGAGGGTTAAGTTTTGGTAGGCTGCATCAAAGATTCCAAAAACTATTGGCGATTTTCACAGGAGTTCATCGAGTAAGTCTACATTTTTCTTTATTACATGGAGCTGTTAAAATTTTGCGAGGTCAATCTTGTTTAGCAAGGAGAATGGTGCTTTGCCTTAGTAGGTGTTGTGAAATTGCTTGAATTTAGTGATGGATTTGGAACATTGATGTTAGATTTTGGTTACTTTCGTGAATTTCTTCATGATTTTACTTTTGATTATGATACTTGGGTAAGATTTGGAAGTGGTGAAATTGTTGGGTTGTAGGCCCAAAAATATGTAAAACGCAATGGGATAGAGTTTTAAAATTTTTTTAAACTTTTAGGATCCTTCTCATAGTACTACATAGAAATAATTGAAGAGACACAAACTTATGGGTTTAGCAATAGCTCTGGATGATCAAGCGTTCCAAAACCTTTAGATCTTCCTTGCTATTCTCCTCCTTTTAGATCAACTCGTGTGGGCACTGGTAAGATCTCTGAGATTATCCCTATAATATCTCCTTCTAACCTTTCTTCTTAGCTAAGATTCTTTAAACTCTAAATGGGAGAGCTAAAGAAACACGAGATGAAAGGCAGAGAAAAGTCTTATCGAAAATAGAACAACTAAGGCCTATTTATAGACACACTAGCTTGGTGGTTAGAACGAAATCTCTAGAGAGATTTTCTTGGAGAGAATCACGCCAACCACTAAGTTGGTTGGGGTGATCTATCATTTCTCCAATAGGAGAATGACATGTGTCCCAAGTACCTGCTTTAGTGTAATTTTGTATCCATCTAGAATCCGTCTGAGATTTGATTTTAGTTGAAATCGGGATATTATTTATTCTAACTTTTAAAAAATATCTTCTATGATTTTCTCAATTATTTAAATTACCTCACAATTCAAATAATTATCTGTAGAATCTATTTTAACTCTTCAAAAAGATTTTTATATGCTACAAGATTACAAATAGATTATATCAAGATCACATAATCTATTTGAAACTTAAATCATGGATGTGACGTCACCTTGGACTCCTAGAGCTCCATTGTGTGGTGCCACACAGAGTCTTGGTGGACTACTATGACAAATTACAATTTTGTACCTGTTGACAGAATTAATCCAAGAAAATTCCATTGATCCATTTGAAAGAATGTTGTAGGTCTAGCAAGGAGACCTAATGGACATATATAATTTAAGCTCCAATAATTATTTATAATTTAATTATCTCATAATTAAAGTAATAATAATTATCAACTTTGGTTTACATTACTATCGAAAACTGAGGTTATACTCTTAAATAAGATACAGAATTATAAGGAACCTTAAACATTGTATGTCGTCAACAAGGTTATCTACTGACGTAATCATTTAACATATGAAAACACCCTCCCTAATAATATTCATAATTAGAGCTAGGTTAATAGTTTTCCGTACAACCTCTCTAATAAAATCTTTGTCCATGAGTACTGTTAATTCTTTAATGGATGACTTTTTTATGAACAAATCATACATGAGGATTTGAGTTTGATGTCTCATATCAAATAATAAGATTTCTATATTTAAGTTCCTGAATTAATACTTATGGGAATATTATCTTAACATCCTATCTTATAGGAGTTATAGATTCCATATTTGTGAGTAATGTTTACAGCTATTTATTAGTATGTCTCCAATGTACTGAGGTATAGATCATGGATATAACAAATGTTACTCATTGGCAATCAAAAGGTAAGATCCATAAAATGATCATCAATGATCGAATTCTAATTTCTCGTTACAAAATTATATAAGAAATTAAATTCTATCTTCATCTAGGTTTAATGTGCTCCAAACACATTGATGTCTCTATCTAATAATTACCATTACTATAATCTAGATAAGATTATTCCATCAATTAGGAATAGACAACATCATAACCTTAAGCAAAATAAAGTGTCCAACTTCATCTACTAATTATAAACCAATGTTTATACTAAGAACACATTTTCATATCCTTTGTATTATGAACACTTCATATATATGATTATGGACTTTCACAAGTATTGGAACCTTTATGACATTTGTATACACATATATATTAACATATATACAATGGAGAACAACAAGGACTATTATTTGTTAATAACGCAATACATTATCTCTCATAATGTCCAATTGGGATAAAACAACATGCTTTATTAGCACCGATCCTAAGAATCTTCCACTTACGTTAAAGCATGAGTGACATCTCTCAAATTCCTATACCTTTCAAATTGATCTTCAAAACTTTTCATCGACATAGTTTTTGCAAACAGATCAACAAGGTTGTTATTCGAATGGAACTTACAGATTTTCACATCACCCTATTGTATAATCTCTTTATGTGTTTTTACTCTTTTACAGCTTCTCGATCCTTATGCATTTGTAATCATCATACTGTCACTATAGTGTAGCATCATTGCTTGCTTAATATATAGGGACAACCTCAAAATCTTTCAAGAAGTCAAAGAGCTAAATGGCCTTCTTTTGTAGCCTCCAAAGCTACAATATATTCGGCTTTCATGATAAAGTTAGCACCTAAAGATTGTTGAATACCCTTCCATACTATAGCTCCATGAAAAAAAAAGGGTAAAGACAAAGTCCAAAATGGTCTTCCTCAATTTCACTTCGGATAAAATCTAAATTTGTGCAACCAACATGAATAAGAGCCGACCCTAGGTACTCTATTTAAATTCTTATTTTCCAAAGATACTTAAGAATATGCATCACTAACTCTCAGTGATTTTCTCCTAGATTTGATTGTATCGACTAACAATTCTTACTACATAACATATATCTAGTCTTGTACATAGTATAACATCTATAAGACTTTCAAATGCTGACGCCTATAGATGTCTTTACGTATTTTCAACTTCCTTAGGAGTTTTTTGAGAGTGTTGCTTAGAAAGTGTTATTCCATGTCTTATGGGTTGAAACCCGTTGGCATCTTTCACACAATACTTCTCAAGTATTTTATCTGTCTATAAAGCTTAAGATTAAGCTACCAGCTTGTTATTCCTCTCTTTAAGGAGTTAGATACTTAAAACATAGCTAGCTTCTCTCAAATCTTCCATCTAGAATTGTGTTGCGAACCTTTCCTTGACCATTGTTAATGATTTTACATCATCATCTATGATTAGAAAGTCAATAACATAAAGAACTAGATAGACCACTCTTATGTGTTTTATTTCTCTCATAGATGCATGGCTCATCAACTACTTAATCAAAACGTAAGACTTGAACACTTGATCAATTCTAATGTGCCTTGATCTAGAGGTTTATTTAAGTCCACAAATTGATCTCCACAACTAGCAAACTTTTCACTATTATTCTCTCACGATGAACCCCTCTGGTTGTACCATGTGAATGGCCTCTCAAATCCAGCTACATTAATAGGCTTAAGCCCTACATACGCATCAATAAGTTCCCAAACTTTGTTGATGTATATTTTGACTAAAGGAGATATGATCATTGATATCGTCAGTAGAGATGCTACATTAGCTTCTCCATTTTCAATGTAACAATCTAGTTGTCCAACAACCCTCTCACTATGACGTAGCATCCTTGGTTGTTGTTCTAAAAGTGTGGTCTCACTTTCATTAACTGGTTTCATAGGAAAAACCAAATCATTCTCATGACGTTATGGGATGATCTTATCTCCCACTTATTCCCCTAGAACGACTTTTCTTTGAGGTTTGTAGTCCTTCATTTACTTTATTCAAGAAACAAACACTTTATTATCTTGAATACTTTAGAAGTAACTATTACATATTCCACTTGGAAACTCTACAAAATGCATACTTTAGTATGCAATTCCAACTTATCTACCTTGGCTTTCTAGGCCAGACACCCCCACCACATGTAAGTGGCTTAGACTAGGTTCAAAACTAGTCCTAAATTCATGTGGTATCTTAGGTAAAGATTTAGAAAGAACTAAAGTATATAGATATTTGCCGTTTGCAAAACATTTTTCTTAAAAGGATACTGGAAGTGATGAACCACTCAACATTGATCTCATCATGTCGAGTAAAATCCTATCTATTCTCTCTGCAACACAATATTTTGATATGTTTAGATAGTACTTATGGTAATTTACAAGTCCTTAGTCCCAATTCACTGCATAATACTAAGATCATGATGGCACCTTGGATTGGGTCATATTGACGTAAATGGGATAGAAAGGTTAGCTGAGGATGAACCTCTTAGGGAGTTAAGAGTTTAATCTATATAAACTTGTAATCTTGTCTAGAAGGTAAAGTGACCAAGAGACATTTCTTAAAAAAAGATTGAAGGGCCAAAGATCCTTTTGAGCTAGTGCACTCGGATACTTGATATCCAATGAAGGTACAGGTAATTGGAGATGGATATGCATACTAGATGTATATCTAATTGGAAATCTTTGACAAGTTTAGGGAATTTCAAGCAAAAATTGGATAAGCAAAACAAAACATTTTGATTGGATCATGGTGGGAAAGTCTAGATGTTGGATTTAGAAATCATCTATAAGACAACGACTCTGTCATAACTCACTGCACTAGTTACAATAGTTGAAACCGACTTCCCAATGCCTATTGTTGGCATGAACTTTTCAGGTAGCTTCCTTGGTACCCAAAACCCCTGCAAAGAAGGAGAAATATGATTAATGGCTCTAGAATCTATAATCTAGGTATTAGTAGATTCTTTTACTAAACTTGTTTCCAAGAAAAGTACCATACCTTCCTTGTTCTTCATTATTACGAGAAATTTTTTATAGTTCCTCTTCCAATGACCTTCTGTCTTGCAATGGAAACACTTTTCTTTTCTTTTTAGGTTTGCTTTCTTCTTGGCAATCTTATTCTTCTTCCCTAAGGTAGCCTTGCCTTTGTTACTCTTCTTCCTCTTCTACTTGTTGATCTTAAAAGAACTAGCAACAACCATATGAGCCTCTCCAGACTTAGACTTTAGCATGCTTTCAAAAGTTTGGAGCTCAGTCATGAGTCCGATGAGGTTCAAGTACATCTTGTTCATGACGTAGTTACTCTTGAACGGGACAAATGTATTAAGGAGGGTTTCCAAAACCATACCAATTTGAGTCTATTGGTCAATCTGTAAGCCCTTGATTCTGCTTCATTAATGAAGCTCATCATCTTAAGCATATGCTCCCTTACAGAAGAATAGCTTTAATGGCATCAAACTACGCACACTCATTTTACTCCCTAAACATGGCTTAGAGTGATGCAATGATATCAGTAGCAATCCTTAGATTATGATGTTTCTGCTGTAACACATTCGACATAGAAGCCAACATGTAGCAGCGAGCCATGTCATCAGACTGGATCCACTTATCACATGCATCCTTGGCATTTTTAGAAGCATTTGGCCTAGGCTCAGGCTGACACTTTTCTAATAGTATAAATCTGTGCTTTTCAACAGCAAGCACAATATCCAAGTTGCATTTCCAATCAACGAAATTTTAACTAACTAGATAAGGTGTTGAAAGACATTATGACTGGAAATAAAATGATACAAAATTAATAAAGAATGCAAATATCATATTATGTTTAGTAAAATGCATATAAAGCAAGTAAAGAAAAAATGCATGGATATATGAAATCTAAAAATACATCATTACAACAGTTAACATCGATATCTATGGGTATATAGATCACTGTAGGCAACACGCATAAACCACTTACCATGCTAGATCATTTCTGATTGAATTTAGCCACCCAATATCTCATATTTGACTAAATAAACTATCGTATCTTTGGTCCATAACCTTAGTCAGTAGGAATGCATTCTGTGAGTATACTGATAGGTTCCTATTGAGTATATAGCTATCATTTCATACCTTAGTGATTTTCATACATTAAGTGCCGCAATAAGGTCGGTCAGTCATAAGCTAATAGAAAGTTAGGTAAATTATCCTTTAGGGAGGTAGATAATGTATGGCAAACAAGCTCCTCTAAGGAGCCGGCCACTCATCACCCATTCTTTCTTTTTGTTGCATTGAGGACATTGCTACTTTTAAGCTTGGGTGAGTTTCTATTTTTCTTATTATTATTTTTAAATATTTTTCATCGCTTTAGTTTTCATTGTTTAGTTTTTCATTGTTTTATTCTTCTTTAAAAAACTGCAAGTAATGATTGGGTTTATTTACTTAAGGCTGATGATAGGAAAATGATTGAATGATTGGTAGATTTCAGAATGCATTGAATGCCAAAGTGTGTGTGCTTTTGATTTGTTTGTGAATTTGTCTTATTTGCGATCCTTTGAAATCTTTGAGCACTTAGTCTTAAACATTTCGTCATCTTTGCATGCTAAGAGAAGGTTTATGGGAACAAGTTTCACTCATAATCTCATAGGACACTAGAACTTGTTTTGATTGACACTTGAGGTGAAATCTTACGTTATCTTGCATTAGAAAGATGATTTAGGTAGTCCTTTAGGAGCTTTTCAAGCCTACCTTTACATAGTTTTATCCCTAGTTTACCTCATTGGGCCTAATTCATCCTTTTCCTTTGTCACCCTAATATTAGCCTAACCTTCAAATAGTTTTCCCTAATTATTGTCCCTCATCCATTGTGCAATTGATCATTCTAGAAAAGATATTTGGAGCTGAGCTTAAATATGGGAGGATGGGTGGAGTTTTCAAGAACTATTTACGTGTTATTGTATTATGATCCATATTATTGAATATATATTAGGGGTGCAATAAAAATATGAAATGATAATCAGGTAGTTAAATAAAGAAGTGTGGCAAAGGAAAGTGTGAAAAAAGATTGGGGGTGTTTAATTAGGAAGTGATTTGCACTCTTTGGAAAGGTTATATAATAATTTCAATGCTATGTGCAATTTGTCTAAATTAATATCTTACATCCTACTATCACCTTAGCCTAATGTTACAAGCTGAATGAAGTCCTATAGTTCTTTGATGTGATGATTAGCCTATATTAGTGGAGAGTGTCAAGAAAAGCAAGCATATGGTTGTCCTAAAATGTCTTTGACGTAGAGATATTCATTAAACCACTTTTTCTATAAACTTATCAAAATTGTAGTGGTTAAATGTGCATGACTATTTACACACACTTGGAGGATCTAAGCTAAGGCAGAGACATATTTGAGTTGAAATTCTACATATTTATGGTATTTTGAGTGTTCTCTGTGTTACTTGATTTTGTGAGATCTTTAAGGCCCATTTTGGTGATACAAACCAAGTTGTTAATCGCTTGTTTGTTTTTAGCATTTTAGGTTTAGTTTATTTATTTATTTTTTATTTGCTCGAGGATACGCAAAACATTAGCTTAGGGGTATTTGATGAGCGAGTTTTATACTCATGAATCAGATGCTTTTGAATATGCATTTTGTTGGTTTTCAAGCGTTTTGTTGGTTTAAGTGGCTTTTCTTTTTATTTCGCAAGATAGGTTGATTTAGAGGTATTTTGGTTCATTTAGCATACTTTAGAAGTGATTTTGACGGGAAAATGAAGATGTTTCGATGGAGCTGTTGCTTGAGTCCCATAAAGCCATGACACCCACTATTATAGACCCCAAGTCATGTCGAACTTCATTAAAAGCCACAGCGCAAATCCTTGGAATCCATAGTGCTCCTTGTGCATGCTTGAAGCCTTGCTGTTGGAGGACTCTGAGCTGCAGCTTGAAGGCCTTAAAGCCCCGACACCTAGAAAACCATGCATGAATTTACTCCTTTTAAACCCACGAAGATATAAGCAATTTTAGGATTTTTAAAAGAGAATTGAGAGAAGAAGAGAATCAATCGTGGAGAAAAAGTGCATCTTAGAAATGAATTTTCAACCTCAAATTCGACTTCATAATTAGTTTTTACGTCTCATTCCTTTTCTTCATGTTTAAGACACCATTTAGGATGTTTTCTTTTATTATCATGAACTAAGTTTATTTTCCAGGTTTGTAAGAGAACTTATTCATGAAGCTTGATTAAATGACATTTCCTTTTTTGTTATTCATGTTACAAAATGATTGTTTACTTTATCTTGAATTTAATGCAATTTAATTAATTGGCCATTGATTAAATTGATTTGGTGAACCTTAATAATATCGACGGATTTATTTTGTGTTTATGACCTAGATAGAATAATACATATTAATTTGAGATAGACATATACTCACGTTGTATGTGTATTCATTGAGGGTTTGATTTTAATGAATTCTTCTTCATTTAAATCTCATAGACATATAGTGAAGTAGTTAAGGAAGGTATTTTTACATCACCATCGATGGAGGCTTGTAGAGATTTTAATGCCTTTGGTTGAAAATCATAATAGAATCATATCTCAAAGGAAAGGAGGGAATTTAATCAAATGGATTGTTGAGGGAAGTTATAAACCTATGTTTCATCTTTTATTGATTACTATTTGTAGAGTTTTGTTTTTAATTTCTTGTTTTATTTTATGTTATGCATTTTAATTAGGATAAATTTTATTTTTGTCCCCTAAACTTTGGTCAATTTGTCACCTTGTCCTCCGAACTTTGAAAATTGGTATACCTCACTTTAAAACATTAGCAAAAATATACCTTTATGAATAGAATATGTCATAAAGTTTTATCTCCTAATTTCTTTTATTTTCTTTTCTAGTCAATAATTTTTCACATAAGTCAAAACTTAAATTTCTAACCTAAATGGTAGTTTATTTTTTGTATTTTTTTAACTATTTTTGTTAAAATTATTTTATATAGGCCTATGCATATATATATACTTGAACTATATATATATATATATGCATAAATATTTTGCTTGCATGTGCTTTAAATTTTTTGCTTGCAATTCATTTTTCTTAAGCACAAAATTTTTTTTTTAAAAAAAGACATAACTTTCCAAACAATACAACATCAAAGAAAAAAGGGTTAGAATTGTTGACTTGGTTCACAATTCAAGACTCTTAGGTAAGCAATTTGAAGATTTGTTAACTAAAAAATAAAAAAATGAAAAAATAAAAAGTTTAGGGGGGTAAAAATACCAATTTTTGAAGTTCAGAGGGTAAAATGACATATTTACCAAATTTTGAGGGGCAAACTTTAAAGTTTGTGGATTAAATGTTACAAAAAGGGGCATTTTTGCTAACATTTTAAAGTTCAAGGGGCATTTCTGCTAACGTTTTTAGTAGGCCTTGTGGAAAGCACCAAATTAACCTTACTTAAAATGTAGTCGTAGTTAAGTATACTGATGAGTAAAGATCGTTCCCACAGAGGACTGGGTTTAATTAATTAATTATTAGCACTAAAACTTAAGACACACTAACACAAAACACAAATTGGGGGTTTTGAATTTAATTAACTAAATTAACAAATTAAAGAAAACACAAGAAAATAAATAAAATAAAACAATGATAATAAAACTGGTTAAAGGATCATTCGCCACCACTAAACAATAACCATAAAATTAATTACAAAAATTATATTCAATTTTATATCGAAACTATAAATCATAGATAACAGTAAGCACTGTTATCACGATTTCTCCTTAGTTAGTCGTTAAAGAAAACAAGCTCTTTATTTATTTCTTTCCCTTAAATAACCTCGAATAAGCTCTCTAGATTCAATTCAATAGAAGCATTAAGACAAGAGAGATATGTTGATCTAAATAACAAACACATAAGCTCGGATTTTTCAACCTAGGTTATGTTCCTTATCATAAGCAACAAAAAACTCCTGTAATCATACATTGCAATTTGCTACTAATAATTACAAAATTAAGACAATTACAAATCAAGTCTTCTAATCTAGCAATATATTGTATTCTAATCCTATTTAGTTGTGCACCAAACAAAACAAGAAAATAATCATAAACAATTAAAGTAGAAGAGCATAAACAATTTTAATTAGAAAATAGTAAAACAATTCTATAAATTAATTATATGATCAAGTGTAGGGTTTTGAAATTCCCTTCAACCATAAATAAAATTAAACTAAAAACATAATTGGAAAAGAAAAGAAAGAAAGATTAGGGAAAAGAATGATTTTAGCATCAAAGAATTCTCTCTGCATACGAAATTCCTTGAGCCACCACCAGAACCTCTCCTTTTCTTCTTCTTCTTCTTCTTCTTCTTCTTCTTTATCTCCTAAGACTAAGGAACTAAGGAAAACTGAATAGTGGACCCTCTAATAAACTCAAAACTCATCCATTTATAGGCTCTCAAAGTTAGGGTCAAAACAGATAACTTCAAGGTCAAATAGGAAGCCAAAACTTGGAGTTTTTGTGACGTAGCGGCTAGGAACCCAAAAACTAGGCTGTGCCCAAATTTCTTGCTCCAAGGCCTAGGTGCCCAAAGACAAGCATCTAGGCGCTACCACCTTTGGTCCGTAACTTGTTTTGATGTGTTAAAAGGGTCATGGCGCTTGTTTTCTCAAGCCTAAGCTACCAAAATTCCTCCAAATTGATATTTTGAGTTCTCATGCTTCTAAAAACCTTCAAAAACTCCTACAAAACATAAAAACATAATTGAAACACAAGATACTCAAGAATCAAGTAAGAAAACATAGGA
Organism: Artocarpus hirsutus; assembly: GCA_946598075.1. Taxonomy (NCBI): domain Eukaryota; kingdom Viridiplantae; phylum Streptophyta; class Magnoliopsida; order Rosales; family Moraceae; genus Artocarpus; species Artocarpus hirsutus. Next base: position 22,702 of record CAMOHE010048061.1, read on the forward strand.
AAATTGATCAAAAATTATATCTAACTATGTACTTATCAAATTCCCCCATACTTAATCTTTGTTCATCCTTAAACAAACCTACGACAAATAAACAAACAATAAAACATAGAAAACAAAAACTTACCTTCCAACCTTTTGTCTTAGGGAATAATAAGAGATACGGACTTGAATCAAATAAGCATTGTATTAAATCAATTAGTTATTCTCATGCAAATACACCCTACAATAACCATACTCAAGTGTGTGCCTGTGTGATATAGACATTGTTAATGATATTGAAACAACTCAAGCTTTGAAAAAGATAAACCCTTATAGTCCTTATAGAAATTGGTCAACCAAGCTTGGTTGCAAGGATCAAATGTCATAGGCTCCCCCTTGGTACAAATCTCCACTACGCCAAAGGCACTACTTGAAATCAAAAAGGTCTTTGATACAGGTTGTAACAGGGCCAATGGGTAGTAGTTAAGAGAAAGAACGGGATAGGATGTAACAAAGATTCTAAAGTATCCATAGAGTTAGAGACATTGTAAAATTTTTCAACAAACACCTCTCAAAATCCCATAAAAATCTCATATAGTGAAACACCCGTTATTTTAATAGGTATAACTTTTGTAAAATCATATGAATAAAATGTCACTTTAGTATTTTTACTAAGTCTTTGTAGTAAATATTTAAAACCTACCTATCACTTACTTCTACCAACCTTG